>CAUYRH010020317.1:0-72695 GCA_963574655.1 Perodicticus potto | reverse complement strand
TTACCTCTTTTGTGTTTACATGGATGGAGCTGGAACATATTCTTCTTAGCAAAGAATCTCAAGAATGGAAGAAAAAGTATCCAATGTACTCAGCCCTACTATGAAGCTAATCTATAGCTTTCATATGAAGGCTAAAACCCAGTTATAGCACAAGAAATGAGGAAAGGGGCAAGGGAGGGGAGGGAAGGGGGGAGGATGGATGGAGGGAGGGTGATTAGTGAGATCACACTTACGGTGCATCTTACAAGGGTACAAGTGAAAATTACTAAATGTAGAATATAAATGTCTTCATATAGTGATTAAAAGGCCATGAAGGCTATGTTAAATGGTTCAATGAAAATATTTCAGATTGTATATAAAGTCAGCACATTGTGCCCCATTATTGCACCAATGTACACAACTATGATTAAATAAAAATTAAAAAAAAAAGAAATAGTAACCCTTATACTCTGGGAATGTAAAATAGTGTAGGTGCTTTGAGAATCAGTCTGGCAGTTCCTTAAAGCATTCGTGTAGTCATCATGTGACTAGCAATTATGCTCCTAAGAAAATGCCCAAGAGAACTTAAAACATATCTTCCCACAAAAAACTTGTACACAACGTTCATAGCAGCATTATTCATATTCCCAAAGGTGGAAACAATGTAAATGTCCATTAACTAGTGAATACATAAATAAAATGTGATATATGAGTATTCACGCAACAGAAAATTGTTCAGCAGTGAAGAGGAAGATGTATGCCACAACACAGATGAACCTTGGAAAGATTATGATAAGTGAAAGAAGCCAGTCACAAAAGACCACATACTGTATGACATCACTTGCATGATAATCCCAGAGTAGACAAATCTAGAGAGACAGAAAGTGGATTAGTGGTTACCTAGGGTGGGGTGGGATTGGGGAGTAATTGCTAATTGGGAAGAGGGCTTCCTTTGGGAATGATAAAATGTAACTAAAATCGTGGTGATGGCTATGCAACTTTTAATATATTAAAAACCATTGAATGGTATGCTTTAAGTAGATCAATTGTATGATACATGAAATATACTTCCACAAAGCTGTTATTTAAAAAAATCAAACAGGAACAACCTTAAGGTTTAAGAACATCTATTTGTTAATTTTTAAATAAATAAAAAAAAATACAAATGTAACATGATTAAGTTAAGACTGATGAGAAAAATGTGAAATGAAAGACAATTCAAATGAGTTCAAATATTGAGCATGTAAAAAATCCTTCAGTTTAAACAGAGAGAGGTTTATACTGTTATGAACAGAAAATAGAAAACAGGTTACCATCTTCCTAGGTAAATGCTAAATTATGTAAAGGTAGATTTGATGGAATCCTAGGTTTTTAATAAATATAATACGTTTATACTTAAAAAAGAAAAAAAAAAGAAGCATCTATTTGGTTGAGGGCAGGTAAAATTGAAATGAAAAGGGGAAAAGAAAATGAAATTGAAGCTGTTTTAGTGCTTTGAGCAATTGTTAGCAGTGGATCTGTATTATTCAACATTTGCATTTATCTCGATGACCTGAACACATCTATTCTTGTTTTTAACCTAATCAGATTCATGAATTTCTCTCAGCTCTTTAATTCAAAGACATGAAAGTGTTTCCTTAGACTTTCCTATTACTTTTCTTCTTATAATCAAGTTCACCATGGCCCAAGGGATCATATTTAATTACAGTTTCTGCCTGTTACTATTTGGTTCCCTTAAATAATTCTAGATTACACTGAACTCAGGAAATAGAGGAGAGAATCTACCCAATTAAAAACACACATTAAATCAATGTATAAATATTTGACAAAAGCTCTTAGGTTATATGTATAATAAAAGAAAGCTATTAACAAATACATTTACAAACCTGAATATTGCATTTGGAAGGGGAAGTATATGATATTCATGTACTGAGAATATTTTCTTGGTATCTATATTTCTGTAGTTATTTAGTTTATCATCACAAAAACTCTGTATTATTATCACAGTCAGAAGTGCTTTTCTGAAAACAGTAAAAATATGTATATAGACTTTGAAGTAAAAAGACAAGATAAAAAGAAAAAAATCTCTTAGAATATTTGTCATCTCAAAACTGAAGATTGAACTCCAGTCATTCTACACAGGGAAAAAAATGTGCCTCAAACAATTTGACAAAACTGTCAGTGTCATAGTTTGCCTGAAGTCATTATGGGAAAAACTACTGATGGACAACATAGGAGGTTGAATCACTTTAAACTAACTTAATTGCCTATATGACTTTATATAAATGAATATGCAAGATACAAGTTTTAGAAAATAAGAGTTTCTAAGGAAAAAAATTACATGTCAAAAGAATAATAATGGACCCATAGAACAATTGTCTCCAAAATAATTATTATGCATATGTTAGAATTCCTTAGAGTATGGAAAGAAAACATTGAAAAGTTCAATTTACTACTATACCTAAGAATTAGAAATTAATATTTGATAATATTTGAAATATAGATTGGTTATATATTTATAGAATTTTAATAAATATGTATGCATTTTTATTAGTGCTTTTTGCTAAAAATATTACTAATGGACTAAGACATTGACTATGTAGGTTGTAAGCTATTAAGCAGCAAACGAAGTTGGGTAGCAGACACGGGTCTCTAGATTGTCTTTGTGTTTAAAAAAATGAATTATTCTCCAAATTTAAGAAGCAGAAGATCGGACATAATATCTTGATTTCTAATTGATCTCAAAAAACAAGAAGATCTGGAAACAATGAATTCAGATTCCTGTGTGATGACAGATAGTCAAGTGATCAAATGACCCTCTCTTTTATTCAAAATGGGCTCTCTGGCTTAACCAAATCTCTGTCATTCTGTATCATAGTCTGCCTGGCTGGTTTTACCACTCTGTGTTACCTGTATGGCTCTGGTGTGCATTCAAGTTTGTTGCATAAACTATTTCTGACTAAAATCCACAAGCCAAAATCTACAGGTATGAGGCAGAGACCCAGTATTAGTTCAATACCAGTTGGCCCTCTCCTGACCACACTGCTCAGTGACATTTTTTGGCTTCTTTTGAAGTTACATATGGCCATTTGATTCTGAATTCTATTAATGGAAAAGAAGTTTGATGCTCTTTCTTTATCTTCACATAACTAATAGATATCAACAACCTGCATGATCTTGGAAGCTACATGTGCAAAATGCAAAGACTCCATCTACCTGGATTCTTGTATGACTGCCAAGAACAGACTTTCCTACACTGTCCATCACATAGAAAATTGGGTTCTATATTAGCCTTGTGTTAAGTCACTGATATTTGAAGCATTACCTTAAATTAATCCAAGATGTAATTGTCTCTTCATTCATCTCTATCCTTTTCCTCAGAGGAAATCCAGTAATCAATCCTGGGAAAAGGAAAGGGGAGAGGCAAATAAGGGAATATTGATTGATTTGTCTTTTGTCTTATGAAGTTGTTCTACTTTTTCTTTTTCTTAGATGGCTCCTTACCCTTCACTTTACCCTTTCTCCATATTGTGTTCTTGAGATTGTGTATGAGTGGACTTCAAAAAGTTTGTAGAAAATGTGGAATTAAAAGTTAAAAAAATAAACTATTTCTCAACATAAGCTCTATCAAGTTCAAGACTCTTGTAAGTGTTGATATCAGTCACTAACTCCATCCTTAAAAAGCTGAGGATTCTGGGAATTTAGCCGGGTCAATGTAATATTTTTATATTATTAAGTGAAGAAAAAGAAGCACCCTTTAAAGATTTTTTAACATAAGAAAACAAAAATAAGTCAGAAAGAGCCAAATCTGGACCAAAAGGTGGATGCCTAATGATTTCTCATCGAAACCTTTACAAAATTGCCATTGTTTGATGAGGGGAATGAGCAGGAGCATTTTTGTGATGGAGAAGAACTCTCTGGTTGAGCTTTCCTGGGAATTTTTCTGCTAAAGCTTTAGCTAACTTTCTCAAAACACTCCCATGATAAGGGGATCTTACTGTTCTTTGGCTCTCCAGAAAGTAAACAAGAAAAATAACTGGAGCACCCAAAAAAAAAACATGTTGCCATGAACTTTGCCCTTGACTAGTCATCTTTTGCTTTAACTGGGCCACTTCCACAACTTCTGCCTCTTGGTAGCCATTGCTTTGATTGTACTTTGTCTTCAGAATAATACTGCTAAAGCTGTGTTTCATGTCCTGATGTAATTATTTGAAGAAATTCTTTAGGATCTTGATCTCACTTGTTCAAAATTTCCATTGAAAACTTTGCTCTTGTCTGCAACTGATCTGGGTGAATAGTTTTGGCACCTATTGAATGAAAAGTTTGCTCACCTTTATTTTTTCTTTCAGAATTGTATAAACTGAGCTGGTCTAGATGTCTGTAGTGTTGGTTAATGTTTTGTTGTTAGTGATTGGTCCTCTCCAACTAGGGCATTAATAAGATGATTTTTTTCACTCCAAATTGATGTGGATGGTCTGCTGTTGTGGACTTTACCTTTGACATTGTCCTATCTCCCCTTAAAATGAATTATCCATTTGTAAACTGCTGATTTCTTTGGAACATTGTCCCCATACACTTTTGGTAAAGCATTAATGATTTCACCATTCTCTCACCCAAGCTTCATCACATATTTTGTGGTTATTCTTACCTCGATTATAGCAGGATTCATGTCACTTTTATAAGGGATCCTTTCAAATTGATACTTTATCCTTCTCAGCAACTCAAACTAGGTTCTGTTCTGATATGTTATAAGAAGTTAGTATGAGTTTATTTTGGCGCAAAAGTATTTTGAAATCTTTGCATAGTTTTTTCTTATTTATTAAAATTTCAGAATATTTCAGGTGTATTAATGTTTTGGTTATGTGAATTGCTTTTGTATCGTTTGAGTCAAAGTTATAAGTGCCCATCACCAGTTAATGTGCCTTATACTGGTTGGTGTAAATATACCCCTCTCCTCTTGCTCCCTCCCACCTGCTTACTTTCCATTAAGTTTTACTACCAAATGTGCACATGGGTATTGGTTAATTAGGTCCAATTTAATGGTGAGTACATATGGTGTTTGTTTTTCCATTCTTTTGATATTTCCCTTAGAAAATGGTATTAGTTCCCCATTTTTTATGTGTGAGTAGTACTCCTTGTTATACACATACCACATTTTATTAATCCACTCATGTATAATGGGAACTTGGATTGATGTCACATTTTTGCAATTGTGAATTGCGTTGCAATACACATTCAAGTACACATGTCTTTTTGATAAAGTGACTTTTTTCATTTGGATAAATACCCACTAGTAGGATTGCTGAATCAAATGGTAGGTCTACTTTTAGTTCTTTCAGGTGTCTCCATATGATTTTCCATAAAGGTTACACTAGTCTGCAGTCCCACCAACAATGTATAAGAGTTACTTTCTCTCTGTGTTCATGCCAGCATCTTTTGTTTTGAGGATTTTTTGATAAAAGCAACTCTTACTGGAGATCTAACTCATCTCATTGTAGTTGCAATTTTCATTTCCCCTGATGATTAAGATGTTGAGGTTTTTTTCATGTGTTTATTGGTCTTTAGTTTACCTTCTTTCGAAAAGTTTCTGTTCATGTCTCTTACCCACTTTTTAAGGGGTTGTGGTTGTTTAATTATTTTCTTGCTTATTTTTTGAGTTCGTTACATATTTTGGTTACCAAACCTTTACCACATGTGTAGCATGCAAATATCTTCTCCCAATCTGTAGGCTGTTTGTCCACTGTATTGATTGTTTCTTTGGCTGTGCAAATGCTTTTTAATTTAATCAGGCCCATTTGTTAATTTTTGTTGTTTCTGTGATTGCCTTTGAGGTCTTCTTCATAAATTCTTTGCCTAGGCTGATGTTTAAGAGTTTTTCTAACATTTTATTCCAGAATTCTTATAGTTTTATTTCTTAGGCTTGTCATTATCCACAAAACCAGAAGCAAAAACAAAAACCATATGTTTATCTCAATAGACGCAGAGAAAGCATTTGACAAAATTCAGTTCCTTTCATGCCTTAACAAAATAGGCATAGATAGAACAAACATACCCTGAAATTATAACAGCCACAGGTATGGCTAGATAGGTATGATAGACCTAGAGCCAACATCATACTGAATGGAGAAAAATTGAAAGCATTTCTGCTTAGATGTGGAATTAGACAGGATTGTCCACTGTCACCACTTCTGTTCAACATGGTTCTGGGAGTAGGGTAATCAGACAAGAGATGGAAATCAAGGATATACCAATGGAGACAGAAAAGGTCAAACTATCACTCTTTGCTGACAGTATAATCTTATATCTGGAAAACTGCAAAGATTCTGCCACAAGACTCCTGGAATTGATAAATAAATTCAGCAGGGTCTCAGTTCATAAAATCAATGTACAAAAATCAACAATTCCTATACACCAACAGTCAAGCTGAGAATCAAACCAAAGGCTCAGTACCTTTCATAATAGCAACAAAAGAAATAAAATGCTTAGGAATATATTTAACCAAGGAGGTAAAAGACCTCTACAGGGAAAATTACAAGTTACTGAGGAAGGAATACTCAGAGGATGCAAATAAATGGAAAAATATATTATGCTCATGGTATGAGAATATTGGCAGAACCAATATTGTTAAACTATCTATACTACCCTAAATGATCTACATATTCAATGCAATCCCCATTAAAATACCAACATCGTTTTTCATAGATCTAGAAAAAAATAAGTCTGTGCTTTATATGGAACCAGAAAAGAGCCCAAACGGTCAAAGAAATCTTAAGCCAAAAGGACAAATCAGCAGGCATCACTTTATCAGACTGTAAGCTATACTACAAGGCTATAGTAACCAAAACACCATGGTATTGGCCCAAGAGCAAGGACATAGACCAAGTTATCAGAACAGAAGACCCAGATATAAAACCATCCTCACTGTCATCTGATCTTTGACAAAGCAGATAATAACATACACTGAGGAAAAGAATCCGTGCTGAGAAAATTGGACAGCCACATATAGAAGACTGAAATAGGATCCACACCTCTCACCACTCATAGTTTTTCATAAGACACATTTTCTATGAACTTTTTAAGTTCATATAAGTCAAGTGATTTTAGTTGAAATATCAAAAAGCTCAGTTGAACAATAAAAGACACCTTTTGGCTCCCATGATTGAAACATTCTAGAGATAAGGCAGGCTTTAGATATAGTTGAATTGGGGATCAGTATCAACTTCTCTGCAGCTCTCTAGCTTTTTCCCCCTCTCTCTGGCTGGTTTCCTTCAGGTAGCAAAATGGCTGAAGTTGTTCCCATCTCACTGACAAGAGAGTTGGGCTTGTGCTGATTGTTTTGTGCTAACTTGGGAGATGATCAATGTCAACCAAATGGTGTAGTTGATGCTTCCTGGAAAAAGGAAAACTGAATGGGGTAGGAGGTAAAGCCCATGTCAAAATTCAGTGATCGAGGCTGGGCCTTGTGACACACGCTTGTAATCCCAGCACTCTAGGAGTCCAAGGAGAATGGATTGCTTGAGCTCATGAGTTCAAAACTAGCCTGAGCAAGAATGAGACCTCAGTCTCTACTAAAAATAGAAAAAACTGAGGCAAGAGGATCTCTTGAGCCCAAGAGTTGGAGGTTGCTGTGAACTATTACTATGCCATGGTACTCTACCCAGTGCAACAACTTGAGACTCTTGCCTCCAGAAAAAATTTCTTCCTGGTGCCATGACAGCTAGTTAATAACAAGAATGCCTTCTATTTCCCCAATGCTTTATACTTTTCTAAGACTTTATAACTATGTATTTGATTATATATGAGCCCACTAATAAATTTTTAGGATATATAGCCATATTTTATTAGACTTACTTTATATATTTATTGTAGGGCAAAAGTGGTTCAGGAATTTGCCCAGGACCATAGAGTAGTTAGTAGCATAACTAGAATTCAGTTCTTATAATGTTTTGATAAGTGTTTATTCCACCATGCAGGAATGCTTCCTCTCTTCCTTGGCTTTCTTTGAAAATATGTTAGCTGAAGATTGTCTTATAATTGGGTTTCTGGTTCAGAAAATCAAAACTGCTACAAGGATAATTGCTTCTATAAAGTACCACTGTGGCTGCTTTTCATTCTAAATTGCTAACTCTTTGAGAGTTCAGGTGGCCAAATACACCCTCAATTAGGCATCTTACCCATGAACACAAAGCTCCATTGAAGGACAAGGAGCAATTCAACTTCTGTTATGATCAAATGTGAGGGTTAAAGGTAAATACACAATTATAGTTAAGAAAGAAAACAGGCACTCATTCTTTTATGCTCCTCTGAGAAGTCAGTGTACTGAAAATTAAAGGGAATGATAGTCTGGCCGCATATGAGCATAAGGCATTGATTAGAGTATTATTGCATTACAAGTTCATTGCTGTTGAACAGCGAAAGCATATAATTACTCTTCATAGAATACAGTGCACAGAAAGCAGAGAAGTACATTTCCAGGCCCATATATTTAAATTACGAATGCAGAACTCATTTTCACCTAAAGAGAAGGCATCATGATTCAGTTATTCAATCATTTTTAAACAGAGATAAGGATTCACCAGAATGAGAAAGAGAGAGAGAAATGCTTTCATTAAGAGTCACATTACCATATTCAATGCAGAAACTATTGAACCAGAGAGATATTTTTGGAAAATTGATTTGCCCACATTAAATCATACTGGAATAAAAAAAAAAAAAAACTAAAGAAAAGGTACATATTCCAGGTATTTGAAATAATAGTTTGAAGGAACACAAAATTAGATAGGAACTTGAAAGTAAAAGGTTATAGTTAAGCAAAGCAATGGGACACAAATTGGTAATAAATCACTCACAACTGATTTAATCTCAGAAGTAGTGAGAGTATGTTAAGGAAGATACATGGAAAGTGAGTTATGAAATCTGATTTCTTTTCCCACATCCACTGAAGATTTCTTATGAAGAAAAGTCACTCAACTGAGATGGTGGTCTTAAGCATGAAGGGAATACAGCCCACCAATATTAACTACCCATATCCTCACTGTTGACCTATAAAAACCCTAATTTCAGGCTGTGCACTGCTGTCCCTTCTGATTCCACATCTGGGGCAGTCAGCTGTCCAGGCTTAAATAAACAGACCCCTATTGACTTTTTCATTTGTCTGGTGATCTTATCTCACACACCATAACAAACTTCTTTCTAAATCCCCTATAAAACAGGACCATAGGACAGTATTGATCCTGGTTTTTGTAGATTTGACAACAGCTACACACTATTTTAAAGCAAATGGGCATTTTTCTATGTTGGCCAAACCTATAACTACATGCAGCATATAGAATAAATGTAGATTTTATTATTTATTTTATTAAAGAAAAATTACTGATTTTTTAAAAAGACTTTTAAGTTCTGAATATTCTTTAACATAACATTTTCTTTTTTTTTCTCACTTAAGAAGGTCCTTGCAATGTTATATTTATAGATCTTTCTGGCAGAGAAAGAATGAAGCAGAAAGTATAAACTAAATTTGTTGTTTTCCTTAAAATTCTTACTCCTTCATTGACTCCATTAGAATCCTTTGGTTGCAAGAAACAGAAACTGTTACGGGCTAACTTTGGCCAAGAATGAATGCGTTTGAAATACAAGGCATGGCTTACAGAATCCAAGGAAAGCTGGAGAACTCGGATAAGAACGGGAGCCAGGATGGCCCCAAGAATGTGGTCTTAGAACTAAGTGACAACATGTCAAAGAATGAGTGATGCGATGAAATTTCCCTTGACCTACCTCAGGTTGGCCTTTGGGGAAAAGAAGGCATAAGCTATTGAGAGCCCCCTTCTTGCAAAAACAACTACAGGGGGGAAATGTTGGGAGGGAGTCATAATTTTCAGAAAGAAGGCATGTAAAATATAAATGCCCATGCAACGGATTTACTAATTTCATTTCACCCAGCTTATTTTAAGAGTGTGCAGTGATGATTATTGGTTTATTCATGTATTTGCCTTGTAATCGTTAATAGGAAAAGAGAATGTATCCCTAGGAGACCTTTTGTTAGTAATTGTTGAGACAGTCTAAGCAGATGCCTTAAAAGGAGCAAATATGCTGCAAGTTGGAGTCTACTGCCTTTGACATGAGGACATAATGGTTAAGGAATAGCAATTTGTACTATTATTGTGTCTGAAGGCAGGAACAAAACACTACCTTTCTCTGTTCCATTAATAAGCACCTTACTGTGGAATATATTATTTCAAATGTATTTGGTGACGGGCTGAACTGTGAAGGGTGTGCTCTCTCGTAACTTCCATGCATGTAGACAGAGTTGACTTTTACCAGTTGTCTGGCCATCAATTCTCGTGTAATATCCCTAGGAACAAAGTAGATTAAAACAATAAGCTTGGTTGTTCTGTCACTTACAAATGGAATCTGGTAGCTGCCGCCTAATTTCCACACAGTGGGTCAGAACCACTGCTAGCAATTTATAACGTTTTAAAAACAGTAGGACAGCCCCCAGATCAATCCATCAATCAATCAATTATTGGAATTTACATAGTGTCCTTAAGGAATAGCTGCCTACAAAGCTTTACCAAACAGAATAAGCTCTGGGAAGGCCAAACCCCAAAATCAACTCTATTATTAACATGAATCTCTTTTGGCAGGGAATTAGTCTAATTTCAGAGAAAGACATTATAAGACCTTGTCAAATAAAACTTTCTCTTGTTGTAGTCAGTGATGTTTTAGAAATTACAAAACTTAATACAACTTAAAATGATCCTCTCAAATAAGAAATTAGACCCTTTTTCTGCTTTTCCTCTTCCTTTTCTTTTTATTCATTTTCTCCTTTCTATCTTTCCTTCCCCACCTCTATTATCAATACCATAAATAACTGTGTTTACCTTATAACCTTCAGTGTCTGTGGGAAGGCTCTTCCATGCTAAGCTGAAAATTAATATGAAGAGAAGATGTGCATGACATCTTAACCCAACATTAATTTTGTCAATCTGGTTACCTGCATGGATGTTCTCTCATTCGCTCTTTCTAACATCTGGAACTCTGCTCCTAGAAAAATGGCTTTCCCAGATAGAAGTTAACAGCTTATAAATCAGTGGTATACTAAGGAACAACAGTGGGCTGTAAATAATTTTGCTGGAATCATGAGCCCAGTTGCAACTAGGCAATGAATACCTGTCCTTTTGCCTCCAACAGTGGCTGGCAAACTATAGCCCAAAGGCCAAATCCAGGTGGCCTCTTGCTTTTGCATGTGGTTTTATTGGAACGTAGCCATATCAATTTGTTTGCCTATTATAAATTTCCACTTTCACACAGTATCAGCAGAGTCAGTAGTAACAACAAGGACTGCATGACCCATAAAAAAATCTTGCCATCCTCTACCCTAGGACTTTGCTAAGTAAATACTGAATAAAGGGGAAAAGTACAGTTCCTTTCTCTTAAAGAGTGGGTCATCTCTTAAAGAGTATGCCATCTTCTTGGATTGAGAAGTTGATTATAGAGAAGATATTTAGTTAATAAGATGAAATTTAAGAAATTTGAAATTCGTGTGGTATCAATTGCATTTATGTAAATAATTTAGAGAGGAGAGATCAGACTGATGACAGCACAGAAAGCTCCATGATGGAAATGAACTTTGTACAGAGGGCAGGTTTTTAATCAGAAAATTTCAGAGCTGGAAAGTATATTTGAAAACATCTGGTCCACAGGGCTCCCAACCAGTCAGCCATAGGCCAGTGTCAATCTGTGATGTATTTTCTCCTAATTACCAATAACAAGAAAAAAATTACAACGCTGCTGAGAATTTCAAGGAAGGGTTTATTCCATCTCTGCTCAACGTGCACCATGTCTTCCTATAAGTGGTAAACTTCATGAAGCTAAGTCAATTCAACCTAAGAAATCCCTCCTTCCTACCTTTGTGCTGGGATTCCTTTTTTTCTCTTTTATGAAATAGCATTGAGAGTATGTGCTGTTTCTGCAACAATTTGTACTCTTCCTTGGTAGAATAAAATTTGGCCACCTGGTATTTGCTCCCTCAATATATATGTTTTAATGTTCAATGTATCATGAAATCTGGGAAACTAGGAACTACACACCTAAGCAGGCTCCAGTCAATGTCTCAATGTCTTCTGAGTCACTGGCACCAAATGGCTGATGGAATTAGCTAGAAGGAAAGGCTATGCAGACAACAGGAGGAAGAAGTACGTTTCAGAGAAGATGATGGATATTTATCTTGTTGATTTCTTCCCAACTCACAGTTATTAAATGGCATGTTGCTTTTCTAACAAAACCTCAAAGCTCTAAAGCTCTCACTTCTATTGAGTACTGTTCTGAGGGCCTGCCAGGGTTTCTTAAGTTCAAGCAAATATTCAAACTCACATCATAGGCCACAGGTGACTTCAGTCTACTAAAAAAGTTGAAATTCAAAATGCACAGCTCCCAGGAGGGTAGCAGCAGGCAATTTTCTTTTGTGGAAATCCTTGCAGCAGTCCATGTAATAATAATAATGGCCATTGGGGCATTTGTCTCAAGGTGACAGCTCAAGTGTAAAGAGACCAGATCCACACAGGACAGGTGCACTAGCACTCTGGCCCCGCAGGAGCCAATATCTCTTATAATAGCAACATAAGCAGAGTTGTCAGGGTGCATTCAAGGGACAAATCCAGATATAAGAATACTCACCCTACTCAGGGAAGCGCATAGCTAGGGCTTCCTATTAGTTACAGGTTCTTCTCCCAGTCAAAATGTAATCTTCCAAATATTCAGTCATTTTATCATTAGCAATGTTGCCTAGCAACAGGTGACATATTACCCTTGTCAGGTTACCAGGGGAACAGAGCTAAGAATTAGTGAAAAGGTTAAATTCCTATGCAGAAGGAAAAAGGATTTTATCAACCCTTTTTATGGATGCCCACACTGCCTTCCAAGCCCTTAGAATGGCAGGCGACATGCGAACATCTGGTCCTCTGAAGTTACCAGGGAAACTGAGCAAGCAGGCTGTCCCGCCCATTTAGATAAGACGGGAATATTGATCCTCTCAAGTAACATCCCAGAGGTTCTGAATTGCTATCCACCTGTAAACAACAAGCTTTTTGAATAACCACCACACTCTTAAGACCTCTTCCCAAACATCCTTTTTTCCCAGAAGCCCTCCCTAGCCACTTTGATTAAATTGCATCCACCTCAAGCTCTTCTCTGTCATGGTAACTTCTTCCTCCCCCTTACATATACCTTCCATTAAATGCTAATTTTAATGTGCTCTCTTTATTTTCATCTTGGGTCTCTCCATCAGTAGATACCCAAGATGAACATGTAACATATTGGCCACTTTCTCCTAGGCACCTAGTTTAATATCTGGAACGTTGTATGTACATGAACTAAGTAAGCATTTGATGAAGGAAGCATAGTGCTCAAAGCTATGAGTACTCATTGATCTAAGGTCCATTGTGCAGATTACATGCTGACCATCTCTCTCTTTGCCAGATAAAAGGTGAGGTTCGTGTGCATTAATCTCTTCCCCTGAAACTTAGACCTGGATCTCACATATTAACTGGCCCACTGGTCTGAAGAAAAATCTATAGGAAATCGTCTTAGCCACATGTTAAATAGCTGCAAGTTTTATTTAAACATATTTTAAATGCAGAAAGAAAACAGTTCTGCTATGGTGTGGCATTCCTTAGGGACCCATGACTCTCATGAACATTGATGGAGGTTAAGCATGATGAATTTGGCACAGAGAATAGGGACAGCTGTTCTATTTCTATACAGATCATTTTGATTAAGACCCGACCCCAAGATTTAGCTAATCTGAAAACTGAAAGGAGAGATGCTGTCACACTTTGCCTCAAGGGAAAACCAGTGCTTCAACCAAGATCTAAAAATTAAGGGTTTATTTTTAAAACTCCCAACACACAAAAAGTAAAGTGACTTTTCCTTAAGAAAACTTTTAAATATAACCTACCATTTCAGGCAAATTCATAAAGGAAAGGAATGCTGAGAAAACATTAAAGAAAAATTCCTCTCTTACAGATTCCTTAAGCTGGCTGGTATTATAGCAGTAGTGCCTTTGATGATATTCTTTTGCTAATAAATTTTTAAACTGGAAAGAGCAATTGGCTTCCCAAAATGAGCATCAGCCTTGGGTTTCTGCAGCCAGAATTCTGATGTGATTCATTGAAAACATACACTGAGGCCATGAGGTCTGTATTAGGTGTGAATAGCATGGCCAGGACTCCGTGTCTAGCCAGCATGCCTGGAGGTATTGATTCTCATAGAATGAGAAGGGTCTATGTGGAGGGCTTGAATTTCAAAACCCCAAGATATCTATGTACAATTTGACTCAAAAAAAAAAAAAAAAAGGAGAGTCTTTTTAAAAGTTGGCTTAACATTTCTCACTCTGTCTGCCTGTATTTACTCTGAAAACAAACAAACAAACAAACAAAAGAGCAGGGAGAAAGAAGGGAAACACATGTGATACCTTAGAATGCTGGGTTCTTGGTTTGCTTACGAATATTGACAGACAGAACATATCACAGGTGACAGGAGTTCTCAGAGGCTTTCTGAGATCAGGAATTGCTGACCTAACGTCAAAAGGGTACTGAGAAATTCTCACCAAGTGCAAAGTGGAAACTACCTCTGGAACTGTTCCCCTTGTAGGATAGTTTGCTAAAAGAGTTTTCCATTCAGTGGGATATGTGACCAAGACAGGGTGTTGCCCTTTCCGAAGATGGTGCCATCAATTATCCACATATGCCATTATCTTCAAGTATGAATGTTTATTGCAGTCACATCGAGTAGAGATCAAGATCTTCAAATCTGTCTTAGAGAACTACGTAAAATAGGACAGGTCAAAGCAAACATATACAAAAAGAGATGCAACTTGCAAAAATATGCAAATTAAAATCCTAATAAGATGCCACTTTTTTAACCTAGCAGATAGGCAAGAAGAATGATTATATCCAGTGTCAGCTGGGGTGTGAAGAAGCAAATATGGCCTCACACATATCAATATAGAATTGTTAATTGGTTTTAACTCAGCAATTTCACTTTGGGAAATTGATCACAAGGAAATAAACAAAAAATGTGGGCAAAGTTATATGTCCACAGAGGTTCACTAAAGTCTTACTTTCTTTGAACCCAGCTATCTTATGATTTTATTGGAGTATTGGAGTTTTCTTTTTGCTTCTAAACTCAAATTTGCTCTATACATTGCAGTTGATCTGGATATTTCCTGAATATTTTAAAATCTACATATACCTCTGAAATCTCTCTATTTTTTTTCCTTTTAACTTCTTGTTGAAGAGACTGAATTTTGTCCTATAGTTTCCAACAGTCTAGATTTTTCTGATTGCCTCCCAGTGGGTGTCATTTTGCCCATGTCTCTTTCCTCTGTATTTCATGTAAGTTGTTAGATAGATGCCATGGTGTAATCATTGTATAGGAAACAGAAAATATGTCATTTATTTCAAATTTGTTTGTGGGGGAGGCAACATAAGTTCAAAAGTAGGTGATTGGTAAACTTAGCACCTAAGAAAAGACTAGAATATTACAAAGCCATGTATTAGGAAATTTTAATATAAATCATTCTACAAATATTTGTTGGGCCCCTACCATGTTCCAGATGCTGTTCTGGCCAATGGGGATTTAAGGGTACTAATACAAATATCTGTCTTCACAAAGTTGGTATTCTAATGGGTAGTCAATAGACAGGATGGATTGGTAAAATAAATATAGTGTTAGATAGTTAAGTAATTTGAATAAAATAAAGCATAAATGAGGATTCAAAGCCTCCAGTGGACTTGAGGGAGTGAGGACTTTTTTATTGATTCATTTCTCAATATATCTGTGGCATCTAGCATAGTGCCTGGCGTGTACTAGACAATGAAAATAAAGGATTGTTAAATATTTATGACTGAACTTCAAGCAGAAGGGACTGCCATGTTGTGGGGCCTCATGAGTATGGCTCATGAGAGAACTCACAGCTGGTGCAGTGAAGAGTGGGGGACGAGACCGGGGGCAGCTGAGGGGAGGGCAGTGCAGAGCCGGGTTGTGTGGCTTTTACTCCGAAGGCAGTAGGGAGCCACTGACAGATTTTACACAGGTAAATAGCTGGAACTATTTGGTATGGTAAAGGATCACTTTGGGAATGGGATCATTTCTGAGTGGATCTTTTGGGGAAGGGATGGCAAGAGTGGAGGCAGGACAACCAGTGACGAGCCTCTGCTCACAGAGCCCCTATCCTACAGCCTCCCCCTCCACATGTTTCCTGTATATCTCCCTGAGGATCTGGGCCTAGGAGGGAGCTTGAGTGGGTAAATGCCTCAGCTTCCTTGCACTTCAGGAAGACACTTTTGAGGTATATTCCATAAAGTCTGCCGAGGAGCCAACAGGGGTTAAACCCCACTAGGCCACATGGCAACCCACTGTTTTTCACATCCTTGATGGGTCTGCTCCTTTCCTGCTCTCACCTCCCCAATCCCTCACAGCACTGTTTAGAATCAGGCTCTCATATACAAGTTGCGGGAAGAAGGAAAGAAAGACAGAAAGAAGCAGGGGAGGAAGGAGAGAAGGGGGGGTTGGTAGGGGGTGGATGGCAATCTGAGGTGAGGTGACCAGCAAAAGTCAATGAGAGAGAGGCAGATGTAAAGTTCTGAAAGAAATAAGGGACCCAGGCATGTGGCATCTGCGAGAAAACTGTGTGCAGAAGGAACAGCACGTGCTAAGGCCTTGAGACAGAGCATGCTTTGGTCCATTGCATGCTCAAAAGTCCATGTAGCCAGGGCAGAGAGAATGTGATAAAGCTAATAAGTTATGAAGTCAGAAAGGAAAGTTGAGCATGTCTGAAAAGGCACAGTAAAATTTGGGCTTTCACTCTGAATGCAATTCAAAGCCATTGTCATTAAAAGGCTCTGGGCAAAGAGCCACTTGTCTGACACAGCTGCTATACCAAGAATAGACTAACGGGGACTAAGGGAGAAGCAGGGAGACCAATGAGGAGCTTTGTTCATCATCCAGGTGAGAGATGATGGTGCTTTGAATCAACATGAAAGCAGTGCAGTTGGGGAGATGCCATCATAAATCATGTCACAGGAGAATCGTTATGATACCTAATTAAATGGCAGCAAAAACAGCAAAAACCAGTAACAAAACTAAGACCTTCGGACTGTTCGTTATCACTTTTCAGAGCTAAAAAAAAATGAAAGGATAACTTTCCAAACACTAGTTACCTAGCATTTGGATGGTTGGTGCTTGCTTAAATCTTTCAAGTTTCCTGCATTATTTTTCTAATCAAGGGTAGAGAACTTTTCATGATTTAGAGGCTCAAGGACCCAAAGGACCCAGTGACTGAATTCTCATTACCAGAGCTATCTTGAATATGCCTTTGGGGTTTTGCATTTCTACAAATCTCATCTCCATCTCCTCTCAGAGAATGGCTGTCAATTCCCTCTATCAACAATACAGAAGAAAACACACTACAGTTGCTATTTCAGAAGACAGTGTCATCGGTTAACAACTAAGATTCTTCCTACATAGGTCATATTGTAAGAACTGTCTAAACAAATAGTAAGTGAACATTGTGTGGTGTGCTGGGATACTCTCTTGAGGGCTCAAGTTAAGACATTATCTTCTGTCCTTATATTAAAAAGAATGTGCTATTTGCTACCTTGTTCTTCCTGTCTGGGTCAAGAGGGACCATTTTGATGGTTTATAGAGTCAAATCACCAAGAATATATCACTTAACCTGTTGAATAAATGCATTCTATCTATTTGAAATAAATTGTACAATTTTCTTGTTTTTCAAAAATAACTCAGTGTTTTTATCACCAGAAGTGTTTGGCATTGATACTTCTGGGACTCCAGGGATTCTTAGATAAATATTCTTCTCTATCGTATTAGAAAACAATTCCATTTTCATTTATTCTCTCTGTCTAGTGACTGGAAAGTATGTAAGAAAACAGTCAAAACAATAAACTTGCTAAACTGTAAAGGCCTGGAAATGGTGTGCAAATCCCTATCTTTTTTCAGAGCAACTCTAAGAAAAAGTGGTTGGAATAGCAGAGTGAGCTAATTCACACAGGTGATTAAATCAATTCCCTGGCTAATCATAAGATAAAATTCGACAAACAGTTTTAGCATCTTTATATTTATAGAAGAACATTCATCTCATAAAGAGTTTACCTAGACTGATGGAAGCAGCATACTTTAGTTATTTTCTAAGTAAAAAACATGCATTTGTGATTATTATTTAAGAGCAAATTTAGTCATAGAGTAATAATGGTATCAGAAATAGTAGTAACATTGGCAATCATATTCACGATGTGGCTGACTTTGTATCAATATAAGACCTGTGCTAAACAATTGGCCTCTATTATCTTCCCAACACTCTGGGAGAAATGTACTATTTATATTCTAATTTTACAAATAAGGAAACTAGATCTTTAAGATGTTAATGCAAATATTAGCATATTGCTCTTACAATTTGCCATTTAGAGATTGATAGTTAAGATCAGCATTCATGTTAAGATCTTCACTTGAAATTATTTAAAGGTTGCTTTGACATTTGAATTTCTCTTGCCCATTGGACTCAGCAAGGTGAACTGATGAGTAAAGAACAATGGGAAAGCTGATCTCTGGATAAAATAATCCTGACATCCTATGAACCTGCTTATCTGGACATGTTTTACTGATTAGACAGTTGAGGGACCAAGTTCTAGTCCAGACTTCAGTCCTTTCTAGTTCTGGTTCTTAAGGAATCCTTTAATATTCCTGGGCCTCAGATTCCTTAAACTGAAGCCTCAGAATAAAGATTTGGTAAGCCCTTGGGTTCTTTCCAGTTGTGACATTTAAAAGTGACAATGCAGTTATTTTCCACACACAGTTGCTTGATTTATCTCAGAAACTGAGACAAAGCTGGGCTTAGGACCTAGCTAGATAAATAAATAAATTTGTACAGGGAATTGACAAAGAAAAAGCACTTGGCTCATGCCTGTTATCCCAGCACTCTGGGAGGACGAGGCAGGTGACTTGCTGGAGCTCAGGAGTTGCAGACCATCCTGAGCAAGAGTGAGAACCTGTCTCTGCCAAAAATTGAAAAATTAGCCAGGCATGGTATACTGTGTCTGTAGTCCCAGCTATCAGGGAGGACAAGGCAAGAGGATCACTTGAGCCCGGGAGTTTGAAATTGCTGTGAGCTATGACACCACCACACTCAACCCAGGGTGATAGAGTAAGACTCTACCTGAAAATAAACAAATAAAAAAATCTGGGCGGTGCCTGTGGCTCAGTGAGTAGGGTGCTGGCCCCATATGCCAGAGGTGGCGGGTTCATACCCAGCCCCGGCCAAAAACTGCAGGAAAAAAAAAAAGTCCCCAAACAACAAATGCTGGTGTAGAAGCACAGAGAAAGGAAAACTTCTACACTATTGGTGGGACTGCAAACTAGTACAACTTCTATGGAAAGTAGAATGGAGATACTCTAAAGAATTGCAGTAAAAGTAGACCTACCATTTGATCCACCAATCCCATTACTAGGTATTTACCCAAAGGAAAAAAAAATCTGTATGAGGATCTTTGCCTTCATTTGTGGTCAACTTCATTTCCAAATATATCAAAACAATCATTCTCTCAGCATACTTGTGGTGAATGGATTTCTACAAACTCGTGAATATCAAATACAAGTTGACCTCGTCTTCACTTCAGTGGTCTGTCTTACTCTGCCAGTGCTTAGCTTTGATGTGTTCTATGTGTATCATCTAAAATTACTTCTGATCAAGTTAATTAAAAAGTTGACCAAACTGACACAAGCCCAAAGGGAATTTACTGGCTCACAAAATCAAGAAGTCCTGAAGTATCCCTGACTCCACATGGATGGATTAGAAGTCATCTCTCCATATTGCTGTCCTGACTGCATGCTCATTTTCTATGTGGAGGCTGATGTCAATTCTAGCATCTTCCTTTACAACAGAAAGGAAGCTACAATATGGCTCTAAAAGCATCACCTATGAAATGTACTATGTCTCTTATTAGTTCTGATTGGATCACATGACCTTTTGTGAGCCCAGCCCTGTGGAGAGAAACTTTACATGTTATGATTGATTTTACTCAGCCACCCTCACTCCAGGCTCCTGGGTTGTCCAAGTAAGTCCCCCAGCAGCACCTGGAATAAGAGTTGCAGAAGGAATGTATCTCACGTTGAAAAGGGGTACAATTATAAGAAGGCTCAGCAGAAGACCGTCAGCAAAAACAACACGTGTGCCCTGAGCTGTTTCAGAGCAAAAAATACAACCATATTTGGGTCTAATGGCTGCTTTCAAAAAGCCATGGTTTTCTAATAACTGGATAAAGCCATAATTGAGAGAGAGGTGAACCTTTTTCCATCTTTTACTGATAAGGAAATTGACTTCCTAAAGAAATCAGATATTTAGGGTCACATTGTCTTTGCCAGATTTAATTCAATGTAATTTTAACATTTTCTACTTTAGAATGTATAGAAAAGACTAAAAGAAAGGAATGAAATGTTATTCTCTTTCTCTCTTGATCCTTCAAACCCACCATCTGGTGAACTTACCATAAGTAAATCAAACATCAGTATATACCCTAGAGATTTTATTTTTTCCCCCAACAGGGCCTTAATGGATATCAGGTTTGTTTACAGTCAACTAGACTGGCAGATCAGTAACCACTTCATTCTGCCTTTAGTCACTTCATCATATCATCATTTCCCCCTAATCTATTGTAGTCTATGACTGATTTTAGGAACTGGGCTTGAAAACTATTAAAATGAATATAGAAAAAATAATGCTTTCAGATATGTCGTTCCCAGAGAATGCGGAAGAAGGAAAAAATAATTTCCACTCTAACTGTCACCTTAGTTTTATTCCGTCAGATCATCTCCCAGTTATAGGGTCATTTTGATGGGATTTTAAGAATACAAAATAAATCCAACGAAAAGCCAAAAAAAAACAAAAATTGGTGAAACAAAGTTCCTGAGTGTGCAAGTAAAGCCCCCTGTATTACTAAATCTGATACACTGTAAAAGAGGACTCAGGGTCTTTTCCCCCAGGGACAACTCAGAATTTAGAGGCAACAACAGGTGAGTAGACTGCGTCTGGAAATACAATGAGAGCTGATGCTGTTGGGGCTGTAAGTTTTGAAGGCCAGTGCCCTTTTGAGCCCTCACACCTGTCAGGGATTGCCCTCGGGAATCAGTGAAAGTCTATGCAAATCCAGGCAGTTTCCCTGGCAACCGAAAATTAACTGTGGGGTCTTTTCAGGCTTAGGGACATTTTTGGAGAGCTGAAATAAAAGCATCACCATGACAAAACTCCAGAGGGAAACTAATAAGGCACACCAAGTCGAGACAGTTTAAAATCAAGAATGCTCTTTTTCTGTCTCTCCTCACTCCTTCTGTCTCTCCTTGCTCTTTTTTTTTTAGTTCTCTTCCCTGCTTCTTTCCTTCACTTTTGCACTTTTGCAAGCTATGGAATTTGTGGTTTCTAGGTTTTTCAAATTGTGGGGCTGTCTCCATACTTGTATAAATTCTACGTACTCTTTCTAGTTGAACAGATTCTTTTTTCATAGGCTTTTAAAATGCTACTGATGCCTAAGAAAAATTTAACAGAATTTAGTATATTAATAATGAAAGGAGAAATGAAAATTTCCTATTGGCCTTTTGGTCGCCTTTCCCCACAGTATTTCCACCCTCCAAAATGGAAAGCAAGGTTTCCATCTGGAAACTGGATTGCGTTCTCTAAGAGTGCTACCCAACTTGGGGAAACTGGCTTTGCAGCACCTGGCCTCCCGCATTATACTTAGAGGCTAGCAATATTGGGTGGTTCTTTCTGAGTCTGGTAGACTCTTCTGCTCCCTGCTTTTATCCTGGACTTTCAAGTCTGTTCTCAAATCCACTGAGAGATAAATATGCCCTAGGCTTCTGTCGATGTGAAAAAGAGTTTTAGGAGCTGGATAGCAAATTGCTCAAGAGCAGGGGCTCTGGCACCTGGCTGCCAAGGACTTGAAGACTTCCCTCCTATTCTTCTCTTAGAACTCATCATTCTAACAGTGTCCATTCTCCATATTCTTATACTTTCTTCTTCTTTTTTTTTTTTCTTTTGAGACAGAGTCTCAAACTATTGCCCTGGGCAGAGGTTGTGGCATCATAGCTCACTGCAACCTCCAACTCTTGGACTCAAGCAATCCTCTTGCCTCAGTTTTTCTATTTTTATTAGAGACAGGGTCTCACTCGTGCTCAGGCTGGTCTCGAACTCATGAGCTCAAGCAATCCACCCACTTTGGCCTCCCAGAATGTTAGGATTACAGGCATGAGCCACTGCACCTGGCCTCTTACACATTCTAAAAAAGGCTTCTGTTACTAAACTAATTACCTTATACCACAATTCCAGCCTTGCCCATGGCTGCTGATAGAGTGACTATATTTTGTGGCCTTAATTAGCTCTGGCCATCAGATTGAACTGTGGGCAGTGGATCTGAGCAGAAGCGATGAGTGCAATCCTTAGCCTTGACCTTAAAATGTTGAGTGTGAACATTTCACACTCTTCCTTCTCCCTTGCCATGGGTGGGAAATGATTTCAATTGGAAAATCCAATTTAGAACAGAGGCTATGGTAGAACCATTCTAGCAGCTCCCTAGCATTCACTTTTTTATATGATTAAAAACAAAAACTTGTGTTTGAAATTCACAGGCTTTCTTTTTTATTAGTGTTTTATGTTATGCCTTTCATATCATTTTATTTGAGGTTTCTACATCCTTATATTTAAGGTTTTCTCTTTTAAGCAATACATATTTGAGGTTCCTCTTAATTCAGTTGAATAATCTTTGTCTTTTTACTATAATATTTCATCTATTTACGTTTAACATATATATTTGGGCTTATATCTACCACTCTGTTATTGTTTTCTAACTAACTCAACCTTTTCCTAACATGCAATATACAGGGTGGACATAAAGTTCATGTGCGATTTAAAATAGTTTAAGATAGTAAATTGCACTGTATTTTAATGTCAATATTAGTTCCCATGTTTATCCCTTTCCACATACTTAAGGAGAGATAATGTACTTTGGTTAATCTTAATAATAAAATTAGTTAAGCATTTACTCACTTCAGATGCTTTGCTAAACATTTCGTATGTATTAATTTACTTAATTCACATTTAAATTCTATGAAGTGGCTGATATTTTATCTCCATTCACAGAAAAACAATTAGACATTCAATGTTAGGTTACTTTCTTGTGCAAGGGTATCCTAATAAAATATGGTAGAGTACAAACTAGTTGTTCAGTACGTATCTTCTGAATGTGAAAGGGAAGAATGAGTTCCTCAGGGTGACCTTTCATGTTTTTCTTGCTGCTAAGTTTGCTGTATTCACATGCTTTCCTGTGGGATCAATTTGTGTCCAAGTAGGCAGCCAGTGACCATTAATGGTAATAGGTGAGCTGAGGATCTGGGCAAGATGAAAAGGGCTTATAAGTGTGTCACTCAACTCAAAAGAAAAATATGTGTAAAACATTAACTCTCTGCTACCAAGACTTATGTCATCAATTTTGATGGGGTGGTTAGATCAGATGGTAAACTACCTGCTCCCTAATGAAAGGCCTTTTCCTGTTTCCATTAGCTTGTGCACAACTGCATTGCATGGTGCATATACCTCTGTCTGCCTCCTGGAAGACTCTGCCAGTAGATGGTCTGATGATACCTGGTTTTGTATGAACAATGGACACAGATTTCTGAGAAATCCTGAAAGTAAGGTAGGGAATTATTATTTTTTTGTATCCTAACAGGATATATCCTCACATGCATTTTTGTTTAATTTATAGCACACAAGCGCCATCTCAAAATGCAAACATTCTTGAAGTCCTTCCTTGCCCTGGGATACAGATGAAACAGCTTCATAAACCAGTACCATGCTACATGACTGAAGATGATGAACTGGCTTCATTTATGTGTGGGTTCTCCTTCCCCAGACTCTATTAAACTTGTGATAAAGAAATTTAAAGTATCTAAACTCCCCACAGTGAAGAGACCATAAAATAGACAAAGTAGTCGAGCATATTTCTGGAAGTTAAAAAATAAAGAACTGTGATGAGGAATGCAGGATGAGGAATTACAGAGACCTCAGAAAGAGGCTGCGGTTATGACGTGAGACATTCAACCTGTAGAATGCCAGGCAATGTGGAAGCTCATAGCTACAAAACTATGGAAATAAGAACGAGAGCTGGAAAAGAGATCGATCCAAACTGCCTCTACCTCCACCCCTGCATGAGGAATGCCTTTTAGTCAGGGACCTATCTCCCTTGGGGGAAATGGAGTATCTCTTAAAAACTCTATGCAGGCTCATTAATATGAGTGTTGGTTTCCCAGAGTAAATACCTTTGCTTTCTGGCATTTGGGAATTCCACAAGTAGATCCTTGTCTACTCAGTTTATAGGAAGTCAGCCAGTCAGCAAGCCAGTTCATGGGCATCAAGCCTCTCATTGGTTGTTTTAGTGCCTTGTCCTTAAGTAGTAATCAAGAAACAGGCATTTGATGAAAGCTTGCAACCTGAAAGGGAAAAGTCAAGATAAACCAAAGAAACTGTATTAATTTTAAAAGAGCCAAAAATGAAACAAAACAATAAATCAAAGGAAACTTGGAAAAATCCTCATTGTTGCTATGAGGAGAAACATGAAACTGGTGCAACCACAAAACAAGAACAAGGTGTTACTAAGAAGGAACACTCAAGTAATAAGAAGAAATTCTTATAAATTAAAAATAATTGCCAAAGTTTAAGGTAATCCCTGAAAGACAAAAAGACTAGAAAGTTTAAAAATAAATGATGAGCCCATAAATACCCAACATGGTGAATAAAAAAGATTCTAACTAGATAGATGGCCATGAAAAATGAGAATACTACAGATAACAGGAAAATCTCAATAGCTTCAAGAAATAAAAAACAAATTATTTTTAAGGAGCATGCTTCGTACTGACCCCAGACACCTCATCAACATTGCAGGACAGTATAACTAATGCCTTCAATGTTCAAATGTAAAATTATTAAATCTAGACTTCTCTACCCTTAAAAAATATCGAAGGAAGATAGGGAAAAAGATATTTTTAGACATATAGGATTCAATTTTGTAATAATGTAATCACTGTTTATTAATTCATAATTATTCAAGTTATCTGCAAGCAAGCAAGTCTTAATCAAATCTCTGGAAAACACAAATTTGGGGTAGGTATACATAATAAATTAGGAAAACCGAAAGGATTGGAGGAAAGTAGAAGTAAATAATAGAGGTGATCATAGCCTTATATCTGAACAGAGAAATGAAGTACAATTTATAATGAATAAGTTGATACAGGTATGGTGAGAATATAATCCTTTAGCCTATAAATATTACCAAGAAAGAAACCAAAAATTAAAATGTAATTATATCCTAAGGAAGGGAGATAGAACATTGTTGTATTGAGCTAAATCCTCATCTGTTAGATAATCAAAAAAAGTAATGTCCAAAATGATCAATCAAGAAATAGCTATAAATATTTATTAAATATAAATCTATATTTAGCAATATAAATAATCAATAAAAGAAGTAGAAGCAGAAAGAGTCAAAATAATAAAACTCATTCCTTCTGGGTTAAAGACAGAGGACAGTTCCTCTTGTTCTAAGTCCTTAAGCACAATTTCACGTTCTAACCATCAACATGTATTAATTTGAAATAATGTTTGTCTAAAACAATTTTGAGCTTTCCCTTAAGATGTAAAAAACTGAAAAGAATGTCCTTTCTACATTTATAACACCAGAAAATCTGCCAATTGCAATTTATCTTGAACCCATCAGAGGGCTGTAACTAATCTGAAATCTAAAGAAAACCCAGGTACATGCAAGATGAAAGTGGACATGAGTACTTACTTAGCTGTGGTAGGTGTGGGAAACCAAACAAGCCTTTAGAGAAATCAGCAAAGCAAGAGGTGAGTGGCCAGCTAGTGAAACTTCATCTGTATTTACAGCCATAGTTCACATCACCACCTGCCCACCTCCCTTCAGATCAGTCAAGGCATTTGATTCTCACAGGAGTGCAAACTTTTCATGTGAGGGATCTGGGTTGTGCACTCCGTATGGGATTCTAATGCCTGATGATCTGAGGTGGAGCTAAGGCAGTGAGGCTACTGCTAGGCCCGTCTAGTTACAGGAAAACAAAAGCAGGGCTCCCACTGATTCTGTATCACAGTGAGACGTAAATAATAACTTCATTATATATTACAAAGTAATAATAACAGAAACAAAGTGCACAATAAATGTAATGCCCTTGAATCCTCCAGAAACCTCCCATCCCACCCCAACTCATCCATTGAAGCATTATCTTTTGTGAAATCATTCCCTGGTGCCAAAAAGATTGGAGACCACTGCTATATACCGCATTTGCTCCAAGTTATACTCAAATCTCAAACTTTTCTTTTTTTCCTCTGGGGTCTTTCCATCCTATACTGGCAAAGCTGCTGGTTAGCATGGTCCTCTTATGCTGGAAGGAAGCAGGGAGCAGCAGAAATATCGTGCCTTTGACATTAGATGCACTAAAGTTTGCACATTGACTATGCCACTCAATGACCTTGGACAGGCTATTTAACCTCAGTTTCTTCATCTGTAAAGTGGGAGCTTTATATTCACTTAGAAATATTTTTATGACAATGAAATTACTCATTGAATATAAAGAACTTCCCAGTCCAAAATGCTGGAGGTCCATAGAAACTGGGCAGGGACTGATCACTTGTGGCTCCATGACCTCCCAACAGTATAGACCTTGCTCTCAGATGCCTCTCATTGGTTCCTAACTCTCTAGTATAATGCTTCTAAATGTCAGCAGAGAAGAAATCAGAGGAAAGGTTTTCTTTAGTTGCTAATGCAACTCATGTTTGAAGAGGACACTACTCATATCTAGTAGATGGGAGTTGAAGTGTTAGATTTCCTGCACAGGAGAGACCACACAATAAATCATCCTGCATGCACTTGTCATGTTTGAATTTTTTGCTGGACATTCCTGTAGCTCAGACATCTGTCTGTAATTACTTGAGCTAAAATATTAATGCCATAGTATCTATAAAGACAAGGTATTTTTATCACTATTTTACATGTAAATGATTTTGCCAACAACATAACCAGAATGCAATTGAAGGGCACATTATGTTTTGTTCAAAACTTTCCTAAGAGTCATTTGCCATTTTGGAAAATGATGCTACCAAGAACTTTGGTGCCTCAGCTTTTGAACTGCCAACACCTAACACCTGGATCAATTTTCTTTGTTGCTATTATATGGATGGGGATACCGTGCCTATGTGTGTGAAACAGACTCACTGTGCTCAGTCTGGTAGTGCCTGAACACTCACATACTGAAATGCATATTCATTATAAATTACTTTTGTTTTATGTTTCCTTTTTATTACATTTAGGAGTATATATTTATTTTTAGCACTATTTGCATAGGTAGGTTACATTACCTATAAATCATCTAAGCCACATGAGAAAGTGTTACAAAATAATACATACAAAATGAAAGGAGTCCTGTTGGTGTTGCGCATAAAAGATGGGGTTGTAAAATCTTTCTTTCTTAGAAATTTATTTTCTAGTTCTGTAGAAATTGTTGCATGAGATGTTCTCTATCATTTAATAATATACCTGTAAACTAAAAAGATGTAAGTGCTATATAAAATTCAGCCTATTATGTTAAACTAGCATGTTTGCCTTTATTGTGTTTATCAATAGCAGGAATAGAAAGACCTTTAAAATGGATTTTTCAGAAAGCATTTGAATACATTTTGCTTGGCATTGTCCTCATTCAATAAATAATTTAATAAGTGCTAAGTATGAACTAGACCTGATTTCTAAGTCTCAGCAAGCAATCATAGCCTAAGCAGCATTAAAACTCCATTACATTATCATACCATAAATCTCTTAATAAAGTTTAAATGTTAATTAGATTGTATACTCATTTTAAAGAAAAAGGAGTTAAGAGGTATCCTTGGGTCTGAAGACGGCAAGGTCTGACAATTAAGTTCGTGAACTCTTTCTAGGACAGTGCTTCCTATTTCAGTGCTGAAGATCACTATGGTCACCTTCAAAGTGGTGTTCAGCATGGAGAGGCTGTGCAACGATGCCAGCACCTTTAGGAGTCCGATTTTGGAACTCTTTCTGGAATGGCCATCAGAGCTCCATATCCTGAATGTCATCAAAATGTCTTCCTTTTAATGTTTTTGTTATCTTCAGGTAAAGAAAAAGTCAATGGGGGCCAGATCCGGTGAGTAGGGTGTTCCAATACAATTATTTGTTTACAGGCTAAAATGTCCTCATTGGGGTAATGTAAGAACCATGAGTTGTTGGCCAAGATTTTCAGTTAGGATTTTTCTAACCCCGTCTTCGTTCATATTGACTTGGTCTGCTATGTTTCTCCCAGTCAGCTGATGATTTCGATGCACAACTGGATAAATTTTTGCAATGTTTTTGTCAATTCTGCTTGTTACTGGCCACCTTGACTTCTCTTCATCAGTGACACTTTCCCTCTCCTCAGAAAAATGTTTAATCCATTTGTACACTATCATCTTCTTCATGGCATTATCCCCATAAACTTGGGCTAACATGTCCCAGATTTCACTTCCTCTCCTGCTATGTTTAACAAGAAATTTAATGTTGGATCATTGCTTTAATTCAAGTTCTAACACTCTCACAATGGTGCACAAAAACACACAATAGCAATAACAAATGCCACCCAGTGTGACAGCGCCATACATTGACACAAATACAACTGTGAGACACTGATACATCAAGGTTGTGAAACCTTACGTAGGGGTTTGTACAGTGCTGCCAACGCAAGTGTGCAGTGGCAAGTTCATGAAATTAATTGTCAAACCTTGTATAAACTGCAGCTCTACTTGCTCATCTAGGTCGGTCCTGGGTTTGCGTACATCACTAATCTACCCTGATGATGGTTTCCATGTGGAAACTCCTTTTAAAATGTAAGTTTTTGTCTTTTCTCCCAAACTTCTATTCTGTGGCCCAGAGATCTGCAGCTTCAATAAATACTTCATGTAAGGACACTTTAATTTATTTGCCAAAAAAAAAAAAAAATCCCAGATCCCTGGTGCCTTAAACTTTACCCAATACTATTGCACCTCTCCAGAAATGGCCAGACAGAAATGGGAATAGTCTTTCAGTTTGTCTCTCTTTGGTCCCTTCCCTCCCTTCTCACTTCCCAACACCTTAACCACAGCCTCAACTCACTTTTGACACTAATAGTTCACTGAAGGCTCCTACTTCTTCACAGAACCACTTCTTTGTGAGCAGAAAGCAGCACTCAAACAATACATGGAAGATGATCAGAGATCACAAAAACCTTGTAAAGACCTGAGGTATCTAATCCAGAGAGGAAAAATGTCCCTGAATTTTCAACAAAGTTTCTAAAACCTTCTGGTAAGATAAATAGAAGCTAAATAAAATAATATGAGAAAGCTTGGACAAAATAGGAATAAGGAAATTATTGAAGAATTATTTAAAACTCTCCATCATTTTTTGCTGTTAAAACCCAACCAAAGAGATGACTTAGGTCATTAAGCTTTGCAAGGTGAAAAATGTTAGCATCTATTTTCTCATTTAAAATACAAATATATTCTTGTCATGAATTTTTTGCATACAACCCTGACATTGAACACAATGATTATGTTTAAAGAGTATTTAAAAGCTGTCACTGAAATTTTCCTCACTTGAAAATGTTTAGTAGAATAAAGCTCCAATTAGCAGAAGGAATAGGGTTGTCAATTGAGCAGGTTGTTGAGTCCATACAAGGTCAAGTTGAAAACACATGGAGAAAATAATAAGAATAATAATAACTATCATTTATTAGACTGGCACTATACTAAGAACTTTATCATGTTTTATTTATTCTCTAGTATTTACGGAGCACTGACTGTATGCCATGCCCTACACTAGGCACCAGGACACATCAATGAACAAGACTGATAACATTCCTTGACCTTATTTATGGTGCTTATATTCTGCGCAACACTACTCTAAGGGAGGCACTGAGCATTAGAATCATCTGGGGCTTCTCTCGGGGTCATGTAGCTTGTTAGTGATAGGACAGAGGTTGAAAGCAAGGTCCGCCCAGCTTCATCATCTCACTGTGCTGAATGTGCACCTCCTACCACACACTTGGCCTTGCATAGTGAGAGCGAGGCTGCCCACTGCACTTGGGACCCTTTTCGGTTCCAAGAATGACCTCCCTCCATCCCTTAAGGAAACACAAACTGGCTCCAGAACACAGCTGCAATACCTGCCAAAGGTCACTTTTTGCTTCAAATGTCCTTGTTTTCACATTACTCTGGGCAAAACTCTATGAGAAATTTGAGGGATTAGAGAGGGATGAGTGAATTGCTTTTATGATCTCAAGAGAATAAGGGAGAAATCCACAAACAGCAGACAGCCAAATTCACAGAATGTCACTTTAAAGTTTTCTCTTTCGAAAGCCTTGAGAGATTGGGAAGCATACAAAATGGGTGAAGCTGCCAATTGCTTTTCATTTTTTCCCAACATGTCTGCTATTTGTTTTAATTAAAGTGACAAGAGGGAATGACAATGAAAAACAATGCCATTTATTTCAAAGGTACCAAACTTCTGGTTTTGTAAATGATTCTCACAGTGTCACTGAAACAACTTGTCTTAAAGTCTGGGAGAATTTCATGTCTAAATCTCTACCCTCCACTTCAAACCCCATGTATTGCCAAAAAGGATATGAAATGCTCTGCCTGACAAGATTTGTATAGATTTTTTTTTTCCAGAAGTGACAGGGGAGAGAGAAATGCCTCCTGGAAAGCTTGCCAAATGTGGGGAGGTGGGGGGTAGGGAAACCATCCCCTCACCCTTCTCTTCCTCCAGAAATGATTGTAATGATTTAACTTCTATTCAATGCCAGTTAGGATCTGAAGATAGAACTCCACTGAAATAACTTTTAAAAGTGATAATTACTCTGGCTTTTCAAAGATCCCTTTAAAAAGAGCACAATCTAAATGTCGTCATTTCTCTGCTGTTTTGCTAGATGGATGTTGTTAATGAACTCAAGGCTTTGACAAAGGAGTCTCTGAGGCTGCAGGCAGGGGTGATCTCCAGTCCATCCATGCCATAGTCACTTTCTAGGAACTCTGACAAGCTAGGTGAGCCAAGAGACTGAGTTCTAGGCAGACACACACAGTATGTATTCATTAAAGGGATGTTTTGGCTGGACTTTACTTGGGATAACATCAGTGGCCAAATATGGGATGGCAAATCGAGTCAGTAGTAAATTGTGAATGTGTGCCTTTCTCTGGGAGAATAAATCAGTGGAGCCCAGGACAGATTGGACATAAACACCTCTCTAACACAGCAGTGATGACTAAACCACTACATTCACCCAAAGTTATGAACATAAGCCCAGGGAGGCTGGTTTTCCACTGCTGAAGTCAAGCAGGGGATTAGAGCAAATTGAAATGTCTCTTTTGGTTCATTTGCTCACTTGCAGGAATCCACTTATATATCTAGTGTGGCCTGGGGAGCCTGATGGAATCATAGAGGAACCCACATATCATGGGTTAAAATGAGAGGTGGGTTAGGATTCAGATTCTTTTGTGACAAGTTGTATAACTTTGAGCAAGTCACTTGATCTTTCTGAACCAAGTTGCTGCAAACAAAAACAAAACTCTAAAAATGCTTAATATACAAGCTGTTTACCAAACGTGATATCTTTCCTTATTAGATAGCTGAAGACTGTTGAATATAACCTAATAAAATATCTAGTATTCATCATGGAATAGGTGATGCATTCATGATGCAAAGAACTTGAGTATTTGCCCAATAGCGTGTGAGGAGGCAAATCCCCAGTCCTCGCTGAAACTGGAGAGGACTAGAATAGAGCCCTTTTCCCAACATACTACATATATTGTTTTGAGGATTCACTGAGGTATTAATAGGCATGAACTTAGCACAGTGCTTGACAAATAGTGAGCTATACACTTCTGGTAAAATCATAAAATACAGTATTCATTATTCTGATAAGAGGCAAGATGTGGCTTAGAACTGAAATTAAGTGTAATCTGATAGAAGAGGCAGGGAAGAACAGATCATCATGACTTTCATTGGATGAGGACACAAGAATGAGGACATGACCACCAGATGACATGGGCATGGATGGGCAATGTGCTCTGCTAGGTTGAGAGAAGGTTTTATTGCATGGTGTTTTGCTGTGCTCTGGCCCATGCATCTCAAGCACCTGCTGAGTTCTAGAATTCTGCAGCATACTGTGAGCTCAGCTGAAAATAAGGCAGACTCATTTTTGCCTTCGTCCTTGGAGCTGATGATTCAGCTGGGGAAAGTTGAATAAGCAATTATGAAAAAAAGAGGAGATTGGCTTAGCTGAGGAGAATTTTGCATGTGACAGAAAGAGGATAACTTGGGGGTACATTGGGCTACTGGAATGGAAAACACTCTAACTCAGTAGTCCTCCTAGCTGGCTACTGGAATGCAAAACACTCTAACTCAGTGGTCCTCCTAGCTGGACCCCTATCCCATCAAGAATCCTGTGCCATACGCTAGTGTTCACAACAGAGGCTCATCAAATAAACTTGCTCACACAGCTTGAGCTCATGCTCCATTTATGCATCATGAGAACTTTTGTACCTACAGGACAGAGTTCCATTTACCCTATGACAAAAGCCTGGCCACTCTCAGTAATATGGAGATACTAGTGAACATCAGAGATTTCTTAAAATTTTTCTGTGCCATGGGTGCTTTTTTCAGGGTGGTGCCTATGAAATCCCCCTTGGTGGACTGTTTTGAAATGAATAAAATAAAATACATAGAGTTGCAAAGGAAGCCATTATGATAAAATAGTTATCAAAATATTAAAAACATGTCTTTAATATAATATCTGCTTCATTTCATTGACTAAAATAAGAAGAATTAGCTCTGGATTTCCATAATGTCCAATAATTTCCATAATGTCAAACTAATATTCAGCATAAATGCTTGGGATATGTACTACAATTGTAATATGATTTGGCAATACTGTGATTGTCATTAGTGACAAAGTCACAGTTACTATTTATTCCACTTTGGTTTGTTACCAACAAAAGTAAAATGCTATATTTTAGTTAGAAGTCAACAAAAATAGCAATACTATTTTTGTCTATAGAAGTTCTTGGACTCTCTTCAAGAACTTGGACAGCTGTAGACCCCCAGTTAAAAATCCTTATTCGAGGCAGTGCCCATAGCTCAGTGAGTAGGGCACCAACCACATGCACTGAGGCTGGCTGGTTCAAATCCAGCCTGGGCCTGCTAAACAAAGACAACTGCAACTAAAAAATAGCCAAGCACTGTGGTGAGTGCCTATAGTCCCAGCTACTTGAGAGGCTGAGGCAAGACAATCGCTTAAGCCTAATAGTTTGAGGTTGCTGTGAGGCCATAGCACTCTACTGAGGGTGATATAGTGAGACTTTGCCTAAAAAAAAAAATCATTATTTGGACACATCAATGCCAAGACAAAGACTCTCACAGCCGGTGTTCTAGATATCGATAAATTATGACCAAATATATCCCTCTATCCAAATATTCACTTCAAGAAAGAAAAAAAAAGAGGACAAAGGACCTGTATCAGTCTGCTCAAGCTTCTGTGACTGAATACCAGAGATTGGGTAGCTTAAACTACAGAAATTTGTTTTCTCCTAGTTCTAGAGGCTGGTTAAGTCCAAAATCCAGGTGTTGTCAGGGTAGGTTTCTGGTGAGGCTCTCATCTTGGCTTGCAGATGCCTTTTTTCTGTGTGCCAGAACTCCTGGCATCTCCTCTTATTCATATAAGGACAATGGTCTTATAGAGTTAGGGTTCTACCCTTTTCATTTAACCATAATCATCTCCTATCTCCAAATACCATCACCTTGTGGGTTAGGGCTTTAACATGTGAATGGGAGATCATAATTTAGTCCAGAATAGGTCCACTCACCAGAAATGGTTCACAGGTAGCTGACATTTAGGTCCAGACCCAAAACAAGAGTTGTATGTCTCCAAAATATAAGCCTACACATTGATTTGAACTATAAAATTTAATTCTGAATAATAAAAAAAAAATCAGGATCTTTCTGTTTCAGCCTGAGAGATCTTATTTTCAACTTCTCTAGACTTATAAACATTGGGCCCAATTTTTCACACCATATTTTGTTACAGTGACCAAAGCAGAGGTTTTTTAAAACTCCAGGCTAAAAGTAAACTCACCCAGAAATTTTTTGAACAAAACCTAACTTCCACAGTGGTGAAAGGATTAAAATTGTCCACTGGACATCCAAAAATCATGACACCCAAAACACAACCAGGCTTATTAATTCTCTCAATTAATGTGAACACTTTAAATTGTCCTCTAAAGAGACACAGGCTGGCTGACTGGATACATAAACTCAGACTGGATATCTACTGTATACAAGAATTTCACCTTACCTTAAAGGATAAAAATAGACTCAGGGTAAAGAGCCTGACTTGTGTTATACAGGCAAATGGAAACCAGAAAAAAACAGGGGTTGCAATTTTAGTAGCAGATACAATTGGCTTTAAACGAATAAAGATAAACAAAGTTAAGGAAGATCAATACATATTTGTCAAAGGAAACACCCAACATGAAGAGATTTTGATAATTAACATTTACACCTTACCAGAATGCTCCTCAATTCATAAAGCAGACCCTAATGGATATGAACAATGTGATAACTTCCTGCACTATAATAGTTGGAGATTTTAACACCCCTTTGACAGTTTTGGATAGATCCTCCAAGAAGAAACTAAAAGAAATATTAGACTTAAACCTGACCCTAGAACAAATGGACTTTGCAGACCTCTACAGAACATTTCACCCTAATAAAACTGAATATATATTCTTCCTGTCAGCCCATGGGTCATCCTCCAAAATAGGTTATATCCTAGGACACAAGTCTAACCTCAGCAAATTTGAAAGTACAGAAATTATTCCTTGTATCTTCTCAGACCACAATGGAATAAAAGTTGAACAACAATGGGAATCTCCATACTCAAAGTCCTGGAAGCTAAATAATCTAAGGCTGACTGATAGCTGGGTCAAAGACGAGATTAAGAAGGAAATCACCAAATTTTTGGAACTAAATGATAACAAAGACACAAATTATCAAAACCTGTGGGATACTGCAAAGGCAGTCCTAAGAGGGAAATTTGTAGCATTGGAACATTGGAAGCCTTCATCAAGAAAACAGAAAGAGAAGAAGCCAACAACTTAATGGATCATCTCAAGCAACTGGAAAAGGAAGAACTTTCCAACCCCAAACCCAGTAGAAGAAAAGAAATAATCAAAATTAGGGCAGAATTAAATGAAATTGAAAACAAAAGAATCATTCAGAAGATCGATGAAACAAAAAGTTGGTTTTTTGAAAAGCTTAACAAAATTGATAAACCTTTGGCCAACCTAACAAGAAATAGAAAAGTAAAATCTCTAATATCATCTATCAGAAATTATAAAGGAGAAATAACAACAGATACTTCAGAAATTCAAAAAATCCTCAATGATTACTACAAAAATCTCTATTCCCAGAAATATGAAAGTCTGAAGGAAATGGACCAATACCTGGAGCACGCCACCTTCCTAGACTCAACCAGAATTAGAAATCTTGAATAGACCTATATCAACCACTAAAATAGCATCAACAATATGAAATATCCCCAAAAAGAAAAGTCCAGGACCAGATGGCTTCACATCCAAATTCTATCAAACCTTTCAAGAGGAACTAGTACGTATATTATACAATGTTTTCCAAAGCACAGAAAAAGAAGGAATGCTTCCCAACACATTCTATGAAGCAAATATCACCTTGATACCCAAACCAGGAAAGGATCCAACAAAGAAAGAAAATTATAGACCAATATCATTAATGAATATCAATGCAAAAATATTCAATAAGATCTTAGCAAACAGGATTCAATAACACATCAAAAAAATTATACCCCATGATCAAGTTGGTTTTATTCCAGGGTTACAGAGTTGGTTCAACATATGCAAATCTATAAATATAATACATCACATCAATAAAATAAAAAACAAAGACCATATGATTCTCTCAACTGACACAGAGAAAGCCTTTGATAATATCCAGCATCCTTTCATGATCAGAATTCTTAAGAAAATAGGCATAGAAGGGACATTTCTTAAACTGATAGAGGCCATTTATAACAAACCTATAGCCAATACCATATTGAATGGTAGAACATTTCCACTTAGATCAGGAACAAGGCAAGGACGCCCACTGTCTCCACTGCTCTTTAACATAGTAATGGGAGTCTTAGCTATCACAATCAGGCAAGAGAAGGTGATCAAGGATATCCAAATAGGGTCAAAGGAGATCAAACTCTCAATCTTTGCTGATGATATGATCCTAAACCTGAGGAATTCCAGGGACTCAATTTCAAAACTCTTGGAAGTGATCAAGGAATATAGCAGCACCTCAGGATAAAAAATCAATGCATACAAGTCAGTAGCTTTTATATATGCCAACAATAGTCAAGCTGAAAAAACAATCAAGGACTCTATTCCTTTTACAATAGTACCAAAGAAAATGAAATATCTGAGAATTTGCCTAACAAAGGATGTGAAAGATCTCTATAAAGAGAACTATGAAACTCTAAGAAAACAAATAGCTGAAGATGTTAACAAATGGAAAAACATACCATGTTCATCACTGGGTAGAATCAACATTGTTAAAATGTCCATACTACCCAAAGCAATCTACAGATTTAATGCAATTCCTATTTCAATATTGTCATACATTAAAGAACTTGAAAAAATAGTACATTGTGTTATAAGGAATCAGAAATAACCTTGAATATCAAATACATTATTCAGAAATAAGAACAAATCAGGAGGTATCACATTTCCAGACTTCAGGTTATACTATAAATCTATAGTGGTCAAAACAGCATGGTACTGGCACAAAAACAGAGTGGTAGATTTATGGAACAGAATAGAGAATGAAGAGATGAACCCAGCTGCTTATCATCATTTGATCTTCCACAAGCCTATCAAAAACATTCAGTGGGGGAAAGACTCCTTATTTAACAAATGGTGTTGGGTGAACTGGCTGGCAACCTGTAGAAAACTGAAACTGGACCCCCACCTTTCACCAGTAACAAAAATTGATTCTTACTCGATAAAAGATTTAAACTTAAGACATGAAACTATAAAAATAACTAGAAGAGAGTGCAGGTGAAACACTTGAAGAAATTGGCCTGGGAGAATATTTTATGAGGAGGATAGCCCGGGTAATTGAAGCAACACCAAAAATCCATTACTGGGATCTGATCAAACTAAAAAGCTTTTGGACAGCCAAGAGCACAATAAGTAAAACAAACAGACAATATTAAGAATGGGAGAAGATTTTTGCAGGTTATGCTTCTGACAAAGGTCTGATAACTAGAATCTATAAGAACTCAAACTAATCAATAAGAAAAGAATAAATAATCCCATTCTATGTAGGCAAGAGACTTGAACAGAAACTTCTCTGATGAAGACAGGTGGCTGGCCTACAAACACATGAAAAAATGCTCATCACCCTTAATCATCAGAGAAATGCAAATCAAAACCACTTTGAGATATCATCTAACTTCAGTAAGATTAGCCCACATCACAAAATTCCAAAACTACAGATGTTGGCGTTGATGTGGAGAGAAGGGAATGCTTCTACACTGCTGGTGGGAATGCAAGTTAATATGACCTTTTTGGAAAGAAGTTTGGAGAACTCTCAAGGAACTAAAAGTAGGCCTACTTCTGATCTTGCAATTCCTCTACTAGGTATATACCCAGATGATCAAAAATAATTTTACAACAAAGACATTTGCACCAAAATGTTTATTGCAGCCCAATTCATAATATCCAAGACATGGAAACAGCCTAAGTGCCCATTGACCCATGAATGGATTAACAAATTGTGGTATATGTACACCATGGAATATTATGCAGCCATAAAGAAAATGGAGATTTCACATCTTTTATGTTTACCTGGATGGAGTTAGAACATACTCTTTTTAGTAAAGTATCTCAAGAATGGGGAAAAATGTATCCAATGTACTCAATACTACTATGAAATCAATATATAACCACATACACACTCATAGGAATGGCAAAACATAAATATAGTCCAGAAAGTAGAAGGGAAGAGGAGAGAAAGGGGACAGGAGGGGGGATATGGGAGGAGGGAGGGTATTTGGGGGGACCTCACCTAATGTGCATGATGCAATGGTACATTTCAAAACTATTAAGAAATGAGTATAATTGTGATGGATGCGTTACTTAGTTCGATGTAAACATTTCACATTGTATATCAAAGCAGTCCCCTGGACCTCATAAATGCATCAATGAACAAAGTTATGATTTAATAAAAAATAATTAATAAAAAAATGAAATAAAAATAAAACTCCAGGCTAGATAGATTATAGATATCCGCCTGGACTCTATCAATGTTTGAGGATGTAGCCCCTTGTAGAGATAGTATTACTGGGAATTCTAAGAGGTTACAATAATGCCCAGAACAGCCTCTGATCAGCCTCTGATCAGCAGGAAAAAGGAGCAAAAAAACAGATCAGTACAGAGTTCGATTTAGTGAAACTTAAAGGCTCTGCCTCCTGCATCATTGTTGGTAGGTAAATGTTGAGGAAAGCCAAATTAAATGTCTAAGGTCTTATTACCTCATGACTCTATTATTCTAACATCATTGCATTTCCTTTTTCTCTTTTCCTATCCTGAGTTGAGCCAGGGTCTTGGTATTGAGTATTCTTCCCAAAACAGTGTAATAGGTACAGAAAGAATGAAATTGAACAAGACACAAAAATAATCCTTAGAAGAAAAGAAAAAAATAATACAGGTTTGACTTTTGTGAAGGTAGATATAGAAAGTGGATTATTTTCTTCATTTCTTTGTTATCAATTTTATACACACTGGAAGGGGAAGTAGAAAGCAATTCATTGTGTTCAGTTAAAAAAAAATAGGTTTTACCCATTAAGAACAATTTCTGTTGGTCCTGAAACCAAAAGTGTGGTTTCTCCCATTTTTCTGGTAAAATTTGACAATAATCATCTGAGCACAATACATCGACCTAAGCTTGGTAAATGTGGCCTTTCCTAATTAACTCTCTTGTAGCATGGTAGAAACTGTACATGCTGCAAGAACTGCTTCCAATCATAAGGTTAGTCCCTTTACTCAGATTCATCAGCTTTAAAAGTTTGCTGCATCATTGACACTTTCTCTGTCCTTTTGTATCTCTTTCTGCCTCTCTATATAGATATAGACACACAAACATATATACATACATGTAGAATTGTATGTGTATATATCACACAAACATATGGCTTTATGATAGTTATTTTCTAAAACATATGAGAGAACTTTGCAGTGAATTGTTTTGCCCTGAGAATATTTCTATTTTTGTAAAGAGTGTTAACCATGGTTAAGTTCACAGAATTACCTAAAAGCCCATTTGACCCACACTATTTGTCAAGTTGGAGCAAAGAGCAAGTTAGTAGCATTGAATAATAGGAACACCATAGGAAAAAGAGAGATAAAAGAAACCTCATGTGTTTTTGGTGTAGTCCTAATTAAAATTTTGAAATAGAAATTTGTCTTTAACATAGTCCTTTTATTTGTTAGAATGTACTTTGAGGTCAAAATGCACCCCTATTCTGCTCAGATTTCTCCTGGACCACCCCTCTCATGGTTTTCCCCAAAGTAATACACATTATTATGCATCATCTTTCTTCTAAAGATGCCCCAACCGCTCACTGTAACTGACTTTGCCTAATAACTGTTAAGAGAGATTAAGCTGATTGACCAAGTTTATAATGATGTGTGAAGGACATTATTTATATTCCCAACGATATTTGCATTTCCCCCAAGACTTTATTTATTGAGACCAAATTTCTACCATTGGTAGAAATGAAGGTGACACATAAACATAAGATGACGTAACGAAGGTAGTGGGATGAGGACAGAGATTTTCCAGTTGGAAACTGGGACCTAAACACGAAGTGATCACTCTGTGATTACTGAGAAAATTTGCTAATATTTTGGCAGTTATGTATATCAATAGCCTTCAAATACTTGCCCAATATTTACTTAAAGGCATTCCTGAAAGACTACAAGAAAGAAAAATTAGGAAATATTATTACTTTTCTTTTCCTTCTTTTTTTTTTGAGACAGAGTTTCACTATGTCACCCTCGATAGAGTGCCATGGCATCACAGCATCCTCAAACTGTTGGGTTCAAGCAATTCTTTTGCCTCAGCCTCCCAAGTAGCTGGGAATACAAGTGTCTGCCCCAATGCCCAGCTATTTTTTTGGTTGCATATGTGGCTGGTGCGCTACTCAGAGCTACGGGTGCTGAGCCATATGACTTTTCCTAAAATACTGACTCTTTTACATTTTATCAAGCAATTCAACTCTGGCCCTAAATTTGCATCCTCCATTCAGCCTAACAAAGGGACCAACCTTTTTAGAAGGTGATCTATTGAGGTCAGTTATCAAGTATCGCAGCTCAGCCATGCCCTTGGCTGTATTTGACCACTGTCATCACCACCCCCAAAATACACAAATACTCACATATTAACCATACTCACATAAACACAAATACTCACATATCAACCATACTCACATATCAACTCACATGCCAACCACACTCAGCACAGGTCTCCTACACGTGACCTGTGTGTCAGGTCTTTTGCCAGCTCATAGTGCTTAAGGACATTCAAAGCAACTGTCAGCTTGAAGCAATCATGAGATTTTTAACATAAAAATCTGCATTTCTTTCTCCTTTTGAAAACCAAAAGATGTCTTGACCCCGAGTTCAAACTATTGCATGGCAATAACCAACTGGAGCCCAGTAGCAACAGCCCCTAAGATCCCATTACCAGACACAAGTGTGCTCCCCAATGGGTATCCACTGGGCTCTTCCCCCTGCCCTGCCCATCCTAGAGGTAGTTAAGCCTGTGATCTTAGATACAGAACTTCCCTCGAGAGAAGTCCTAGTGAATATAAGTGTTTATTTCCCACACCTTTACTTTTTTAGTAATATTTTATCTCTTTCCAGCAATATTCTTTGATATTGGCATCTGGGTAAATGACCTGGATGACTGGCCATTACATGGGGTCAGCAAAATTCTCTAAAGCACAGATTTTTAACAAGAGTTTTCATAGCACAGTAGTCATTAGGGGAGAGGGACAAAGACAAGAGGGCAGACCCTGGGGCTGTAAAGGGTGGCCTTTATACCCTTGTAAAAATTATGCCAAGGGCAGGCCGGTTAAACAGAGTGGGCATGCTGGTTTCTCCCCTTTGCTGGAGCATCTAAGTGGTGTTCTTGTATTCACATTGTGCTTCCTCTTAGAGCAATTCAACGGTGGATGGAGCAGGAACAGTGGGAATCAAAGTCCACATTCTAGTGTCCTGTCAAACATAAATTCTCTCAATGATCAATTTCTATCATTTAATCAAATTGTTTTTTAACTAAGCAGGAATCTGTCAACCGGCATTCATTTCATGCCCCATAGCTCTGGTGGGAAAAGCTTTTTTTCCCCCCATTTCTGTTGCTTTCCTACAGTGTTAAATAGGCAGTTTTCAGAGGAGCACCTCCTGCCAATTAGTGGTGAGAATCAGCCTTGACTTTTGCAGATTGAATTTTGTAAATTGGTTTTACTGAAAGTGAGAAATGGCATAAAGAACTACACAAGGGAGAAAAATTAAGTGTCCCCAAAGAACAGAGGCCTTGTCATAATCTTGCTTCAGATAAGAGATTGTGTATTTGGGGTCTGAACATAGCATGAGGTAGCTTATGATTCTCTTCCTAGTTCAAACATTGACCTTTCTATGACACTGATCTATGCACACAGAATAAATTATCATCACTGCATAACTCTGAGGCCTTGCAAGGATTAATGACTTCCAGAGCAACCTACATGCGAGGATGCGAAAGGTCTCATTGCAGAGAAAATTATTGCCATAATTCTTTGAGCATTATTTTGTTCACCCGTAGAGGTGATGCTAAAGAACTCTACTTGAAGCTGAACCCAACAGAAACCTTTTTTCAATTTTCATTATTTATCATGTCATGATTATGAAGAAGCCAATTTTCTCTCTCTTTCTAATAAACATATTTTTTTTCATTTTTTCTTTAAAAAAGGTCAAATGTGGGAGGTATTGCTTTAAAACACAGAGATTTAAATTGGCCTACCATTGCTGATTTGTACTAGTACTTTTTATTTTTCTTCAAAGAAGAAAAGATGATTTATGGAGCAAAATTTGACATAGGCTATCAAATCTTGCTGATTTACTCTGACAAGAATGCCTCATCTCAGCCAAATACATAAATCTATTTTATTTTAGCATTACATTATTTTCAACATGATGTTGTTATGAAATGAAAAAAAATAGCAAACGCTTGTTGAATACTTTAGTGTACCATGAACTATGCTAAGCAGGTGCTTTAACTGAATTAAATAACTTCATACAACCAAGTAAGGAAAAGATTAAAATTATTATTTTATTTATTTACTTATTTATTTATTTTTGGCTGGGCTGGGTGGCTCTCATCTGTAATCCCAGTGCTTTGGGATCCTTTTGAGCAGAAGGATTGCTTGCACTCAGGAGTTTAAGACCAGCCTGAGCAAGAACGAGACCCCACCTCTATTAAAAATAGAAAAATTAGCTGGGTATTGTATGGGTGCCTGTAGTCTCAGCTACTTGGGAGGCTGAGGCAGGAGGATCACTTGAACCCAGGAGTTTGAGGTTGCTGTGAGCAAGGCTGATGCCATGGCACTCTAGCCTGGGGCAACAGAGTGAGACTGGTTAATATGAGGGTACATAAATTAGGTTACATTATTTGTATCTGTAAGGCAAAGTCCAAAGTCTGAGTCGTAGTTGAGTTCTTCACCCAGAAAAGTGTGCCTATACCTCCACACTGTAGCTGATAGAAGATTATATTTTTTAAAAAAGATCGAGAAAACAGAGACTCAAAGGAATCATGTAATTTTCCCAAATTCACACACTTATGAAATTATTAAGTAGAAGAGCTGGGAATCAAACCAGGTAGGTGGTTTACCTCCAGAACTATACTAAAAAGTAAGGTTGATAAAGCTTGCATCCTGAGTGCAGGATCCTGTGCTTCACAAGCCCGTCTGATTTCCTTCTACCTAGCATTTCTCAAAGTTGCCTAATGGCAGAAACGCTTATTCCATACAATGCTGACTCGCCCTGGAATTCTTCAGCACATAGACCGGAAGCCCCAGCTTGACCATCTGCGCACGCGTCGTCACAACCACATACCTCCGCTGGCCTGATTCTCTCTGCCTGTGATGCCCCATCTCAGGCTACTCAAACGCCAGCAATCATTTAAAGTCTGGCTTGCTGTTGGGCTGCTTTTTTTTTTTTTTTTTTACTTCCTTTGGGAAATATCTCCCACAGACCCAGAACATTCTCATCCTTTGCTTAACAAGCACCAAATAAATAGAAATCAAGTTTTCTAGCACTAGAAGTTTCTCTTGTTACTACCTAGTTCCACGTCTTCTCACTGCATTTGACTGTGAGCTCCGTAAGGTCCACTTGAATTGCTGTATGGCTAATGGCTGCCACAGGACTCAACACAAAGCAGAAGCTCAGGGCAGCGCCCGTGGCTCAGTGAGTAAGGCGCCAGCCCCATATACCGAGGGTGGAGGGTTCAAACCCGGCCCCGGCCAAATTGCAATGAAAAAAATAGCTGGGTGTTGTGGTAGGCACCTGTAGTCCCAGCTACTGGGGAGGCTGAGGCAAGAGAATCACCTAAGCCCAAGAGCTGGAGGTTGCTGTGAGCTGTGACGCCACAGCACTCTACCAAGGGCGATAAAGTGAGACTCTGTCTCTAAAAGAAAAAAAAAAAAAAAACAGATGCTCAAAAAACACCATTAGAATAAGCTGTGGGTTATTGAATCCTAGGAAATGTATTAAATGAAAATATTTCAGAGTTATCCGTGGTTCACGAAGACAGAGGTGATACAAAATGTAGAAGTGTTATATACATCAGTGGTCCCCAACCTTTTTGGCACCAGGGACCGATTTCATGGAAGACAATTTTTCCATAGACTGGGAGTGGGGAGGGTGTTGGGGATGATTCAAGTGCATTACATCTCCAGCCCAGGTCAGCAGGCCTTACACTCTCATAGGAGCTCGCAACCGTGATCCCTCCCACGGGGAGGTTTGTGCTCCTATGAGAATCTAATGCTGCTACTTGTCTGGCACGAGGTGGAACTCGGGAAGGATGCGAGTGATGGGAGCGGCAGTAAGTACAGAGGAAGCATCTCTTGCTCACCTGCCACTCACCTCCTACTGTGTGGCCAGGTTCCTAACAGGCCACGGACTAGAGGTGGGTGGGGATTGAGGATTGCAGTTACAGGAAGGGAAAGAGGTTAAAAAAACAAACAAAAAAAAAAATTCAAACTAAACACAAAAAAATGCTGGCAAAGTCTTTGCTTTTGAGATGGATATATTGTAACTCATAACAAATGTCAGCAATAGCCTTTTATTTTTTTTGAGGCTGGTCTCGTTGTATATACGAACTTAAGGAACGATCTCCTAGCAAAGCCATTGCAAATCTCCACCAACATGGAAGGAAAGAGAAGAAATTTAATTCCTAGTTTATAGACTGTTCCAGTGACTTCTGATACAGCAGGCGAAACAGATGTTGCACTGACTTCTACTCACTGGAACGTGACAGCCACCTTGATTGCCCTTTTCCGGCCATTTAGTTTTGTTATTAAGGAAGGCAGTGACATTGATGCATCTATAAGAGTTAGGCTGACAGAAACGAGATCCCCTTACATCTTTTCTAAGGAAAAACCCTCCACCCTTTTCATCAGGCTCTTGCATTATTTCTATAATGAAGGTGAAAAAGAAGAGAGTTGATTTGTGTTTTCCAGGATTCTCAAATAAGTGAAAAATCTGCTAGCCTGGCAAGTAGGTAATGCTGCTGCTATTCCGAAGACATGTGTGTATGACTAACTTACCAGCAGATGCCCAAAAAGCGTTCTTTCCCTCCTCCTGCTACCTAAGAATGAATTCTACATCCTTCTACATCCTTCTTTTTTTTTTAGTCTTCACTAACTTTCAGAAAACCTAAGTCTGCCTGGAGTAGGGGAGGCCTGGCATGCACAGAGACACACAAAGGCCCTTGTTGTTAAATTGTTCACTATTGATTAGGAAAAACAGATACACAAATCGCTAACTACCTTCTTTCATATAATGGCAAAACTTCAAATGGCTTCCATCCAACGAGGACCCATGCTTTGCCAGACTCAGGGATGTATCAACAATCCCATAATGAGGACAACAGCTGTCAGCCACAGAAAGTATTAAAACAGGGAACAAGACATTTTCAACAATTAGGTGAATGATTTCCAGAACGTGCTTGTCAAAGCCCACTCAGCACCCTTGGATCATGCTAAGGCCTCTGCTTTAAAACCTTCCCTGACTCTGAATTGCCTACTGGATAAAAGTCTCACTCGTGTTCAGCATTGCGTGGCAAAGGGATGCGATGCCAGAATTCAGAGTTTAGGTTCTGGAGTCAAGCGTGCTCTAACTCACCTACCTGGTGCATAGTGGATAAATTCCTTGGTTGTCTCTCATTTGTAAAATGAAGACATGAGTAGTACTTAATTCATAAGATTTGGAGAAATTTAAATGAGATGGCCTATGTCTAGTCCACAGCACATAAGACATGTAGAATTAATGTTGATAGAGCAGTGGTGGTGGTAGTGGTAAAATAGTTAGAGAGGTACTAATGCTACTTGTTACTTTTGCACCAACACAATGTTACACTAATATATCTGAATGCACATATGTTTGCCTATTTAATATATATCCATATGCATATAAACATATGCATATGTGCGTGTGTGTATATATATCTAATTGTATTTAGGCTTGGTTTGAAATAATATTTCTCCCATTCATGTGATACTGGACAATGTACTTAACCTTAACCTTGCCTTGGTTTTCCACCTATAAACTGAGAAAAATAACAGTACTTGCTTCAGGGTTATCTTAAGGATTAACTGATACAAAATATGTGCATTAACTGACACGTCTGAAGTTCGCAGTGAGTGTTATTTTTCAAAACTACCTTTTGAAAAATACCTTTTGAGAGATGAAATATCTTTATTTCTACAGTAGGAAAAATTATTATTCTTAGTACTTCCAATTCATAGAAAGTTATTTGTTTCCTGACTCACCCATTGAGTTTGCTAAATTCAAATAAACCAGAGAGGCATACATGAAACCACACACCGAGGACACAGGCACAATTTCTATACGGTGAGAACCTTTCTGTTTAAAGCCTGGAAACTCTGAGCTATTGAACTGGAAAGTATAGAAATCTACTCTGTCACAGTCACTTTCGATGAAGACTACAATTTATGATAAGTTCCGTAAAACCTGCTTAATTCAACATTTATGAGAGCCACAGAAGATAAATGAAAGGTATAGAAATGGAAACCTTTCTAATCAGTCATTTTGTCAAGAATAAAGAATAAGAATGATAGGCATGAACACAGACTAGATGGGCATGTAAATAATCTACTAGAAATAAATGATTAAATATTTTTATAAATTTAGCCAGAATAGTCTTAGGCCCATAATACAAAGCTTAATGCACGTGCAACCATAAAAGCACAGGTGCACTTGTCCCTCAAACTCACCTAAGCAGCGCCCAGGTTAGGGCTTTGGGAAGCACTCACAGCCTGCACCTTCCGACCTGAGTGAAAGGAGACACAAGAAAGTGGATTTCACAAGACTGGTTGAAATTGCCTCTTCTTCTCCTTTAATTGCCATGGTGAGTTGCAACATTTAATTAAACTCCTGGAGGGACTTTTATGGCAGTGTCATGTTGTTGGAAATGAGTTAAAACGGAAGTACAAAAACAACCCTAGCAAAGGAAGAGAATAGTTCTGGAGCAAGGAGGATGTCCACAAGTAGACCGCTTTGGGAATATCCCTTTCTTTCTTTCTCTGGGTAGAGGGGCAGATGCAGGAAGCTGGCCAGTTCTCTGCTTTGACAGGTGACTGGAGCTCAGTGGGCTTTAGCTTAGACTTTGAGTCTTGGTGCCCCCAGGGGAGATTCCATGAAGCACGAGAGATTGGATGTTCTCTATCCATTTTCTCTTTGGGAATGATAAACTGCTTGTGGAAAGACCTAATGTGTCTTTCAAGCCGTATTATTTTTCTCCATTAAAACTTCTGTTTTTTCATGCCCTATACCCCTTGGTTGAGTCCAGTGAGCGTTCCAGTGCTCAGTGTGAAGGATTGCACAGAGCCTCCAGCTCCACCCAGGCAGGTTGCCCCTGGCCCAGAGGGCTAGAGCTCCTTCCTATCTGTAAGCCTGGGACCTCAGGCATCAATTTGTAAATCCTTGGGGATGTCAATGAGAAGCCAGCTGGAGGAACACGCCTGGGCAGTGTTCCTAGGTGGAGCTGGTGGCTGTGTGCAATCCATTCATCACTTAGCTCTGTCTTCCCACATGCTTGCCCTAAGAGCTGTATCTGCTGACTCACCAGTGAGCTTAGACAGTCTTCCTGCTGTACTAGTACCCTTGGCCGAAAAGAACTTGACCTGCCTGTCTCAGGTTCAAGCATTTGTCTAGCAACTGCAGCTATCTTAATTTTTTTTTTTTTAATTTTACTTCTGGGTTTCAGGCAGAATAACAAATCAAACTCATATTTGCTTTTAAATTTGTCTACATCAGTGGTTCTCAAAGTGTGAATCCCAGACCAGTAGCATTAGCATCACCTGGAAACTGATCAGAAGTGCAAATAGTTAGGCCCAACCCAAGAAACGATAAATCAGACAGCATGGGGGCAGAGTCTAGAAATCTGTTTTCACAAACCCTCCAGGTGATGCTGAGACTCCACCAAATCTGAGCTCTGACAGTTTATGTCCTGCTTGGTATGCCTCTTGGTGGTTCTGAGACTGTAGCTGTCTGGACCCAAAAAGAAAGCATGTCCAGTTTTTCTAGAGCTTCCAGATGTCTACAAGAACTTTAGCATGTGTCTTTCGTTTTATTTAAAATTGTAGACGAGCAGTCCCCAAATCAAATGCTTACAGATGCGGAGAAAGTAAATAAATAAACAGGCTGGGCAGGAGCGACTGCCCTTAGGGATTTGGAGGGATCCCAGTGAAGCACAGAGCTCATGCCCCACTTAGCATATTGACAGAAGCCATCCAAAGCCGCTGTGCAGACTACCCACGCCATGTCCTTGGCTGGCCCAATTTGTCCTGAGGGCAGCCTGCTTGTGGCCTCTGTTATATAACTTCCCTCCTGCTATAAAATAGAAGATAAGGATGGCTGGCCATTTGAATGAGATTGTTGGCCTATACAGAAAGGCTTTGTTATTTCAAAGATAGGTTTAGCCCCAGGCGGGGCCCAGTGGCTCATGCTTATAATCCTAGCATCCTGGGAGGCCCCTAGTGGTTTGCTTGAGCTCAGGATTTCAAAACTAGTCTGAGCAAGAATGAGATTTTACTAAAAATAGAAAAGCTAGCTGGGTGTTGTGGCCGGGAGTCTGTAGTCCCAGCTACTCAGGAGGCTGAGGCAAGAGGATCACTTGAGCCCAAGAGTTTGAGGCTACTGTGAGCTATGATGCCACAGGACTCTACCCAGGGTGACAGAATGAGACTCAGTCTCACAAAAAAAAAAAAAATTAGGTTTAGTCTCCTGATGAGTTGAAGGATACTGCCTCAATACTTAAACACTTCAACAAGTAAGGTGCACGCTAACTTTGCTACTCATCTAATCCTGTGGTGTCTGCAAAATGATGAATGAGTGAAGTCCTACAACATCTGCGAGGAGACTAAGGGTAGAAAGTTCTTTGGGAACAGCACCTATAGTATCCTCGTTGCTTGGGAATCAAAACAGGTGTCATTTTGCTTCGCCTTCCTCTTGACAAAATTTACTTATAGTTCGTCAACCTTTTTACTCACATGAAGGGGTTAATACTCAGGGACATTCAATATACACACTGCAGCAGGGCCATTTGCATTTAGTAAGGATTGACTGCTGTCCTGGAAATGAAGTGGTCCCTGATTCCAGGTGTTGGCAACAGCTTACAGTGAAGGTGTGATTAGGTCTATTAACCATATCTGCACGGTGTCAGAATTTCCCATATTATTAGCTTTGTCCTTATGTTTTAAATGTACAATTAAATGATTTTTTTCTATGTTCACAGCGTTGTGTCACCATCATCACAATTTCAGAACATTTTCCTCACTTCAGAAAGAAACCACATAGCCCTTAGCAGTTTCTGCCTCAACAGCCTCACCCCAAGGAAACCATGAGTCTACTTTCTGTCTCTGGACACTTAGTATAAATAGAATTATACAGTATGTGGTCTTCGTGACATTTAATATAAAATGGTAGACATTTGATACAAGTGGAATTATGAAATATGTGGTCTCTGTGACTGACTTCCTTTCCTTGGAGTATTTTTAATGTTCATTTGTGTGGTAGCATACATCATAACATTTTTCTCTTTTTATTGATGATTAGTAGTTCATATTTTGTTTATTTCATCAAGTGATGGAAATTTGAGTGGTTTATATTTTGTGGTCATTATAGTTAATGCTGCCAGGAATATTTGTGTACATGTTTTATTTGAATACATCTTTTCTCTTCTCTTGATTAGATACCTGGAATCCGAATTGATAGGTTATATTGCTAGATCTCTTTATGATTAACCTTTTGAGAAGCGGACAGGCTATCTCCCAAGATAGCTGCGTCAGTATATGAAACTTCCAATCGCTCCACACTTGTCTTTTGGATGAAAGCCATCTTTGCCTCCCAGTAGACATGAGGTGGTACCTCGTGATTTTGATTTGCATTTATTTGATGGCTAGTGTAACTTTCCTGGCATTGAATACAAAAAGTGATGAAAAAGAATAAATATTTTGATAGTTGAGTGGAGCAGCTAATACTTCATTGGGTGCTTACAATGTGCCACGAATTATGTTTAATGTCTTATAGGCATGATTGCAATTATCTACCATGATAATGCTATTTTTAGGTAGTATTATTATTCCTATTGAAGAAACAGGCAATTGGAAGGATGAAGAGTTCGTGTGGTTGCTGCAGATTACACTTGACACAAATGCAAGTCTGCTTGCCTCCAAATTACATGCACTACACGTCGCTACCACTCATCTCATATTGTCAAGCAAAATTCGACAGGTAGAAAAAAGCGAAAGCAAGTACAATTTGCTGTGTAGCATGGCATTTGGTCATTCACTTCAGGAGACCCAAGCAAGGAGTTGAAGCTGTATGTTCTGTTACTTGGACAAGAAGATCTGAACCAAGTATTCAAGGATGTGGTCTTGACCTCATTTCTGGGTTTAACTGAAAAATGAACAAGTTTGCTTATCCCTGTCCCTCTCCACATAGTGAGCTGTGATGAAATCCAAATTTCCAAGTCTGAAATACGAAATATTTCAGTATGGCTCTATGAATTACTCATGCTAATTCTCTGGATTTTAAATGGATTTTCTTGGGTTTGTTTGCTATAATTTGAATTTAAATGATTTCTGTGAGAGTAACCAAAGCACCATGAAATTTCGTTTCGTATCAGTTTTCTTACTAAATTGACAGTGTTACATATGCATTTCTAGGTTCATCTTCTGACAACATTCTCGTTAGTTGCCCACCACTTGCAACTGGTTTCCTGACCCAGAATGGATGATGGATTAATTCTAATTGCAAATATGAATACCCTTTTTGAAGTTCCCATTGATTTGTTTTTGTCAGCTAACATACTGTAAATGGCAATGCTCCTTTTGGTTCTTGCAAAAATCTATATGGATGAAAGGCAATAATTTCCAGAACCTACTGATTATTCCCCATTGAACAATAAGACAAGAGGATTTATGATGTCAAAATAACATGGGTGAAAGTGCTGATGACAGTAAATTTCTCCTCCATTTTTACTGGAGTTTATTTAGCTCTCAGAATAATTTTCTCTTGATACTTACTGTATTGATGATTTCTCTTTCTAACAGGTAGGAAATTTTTGTTCGTCTCCCCTCCCCACTTTTTTTTTTTAAACCATTTTCATGGTTGTGTGTATCATTGAAAATCCCAGATTCCCTTGTCTAATTTCGTCATGAGTGTCAGTTTGGAATCTCTGCTTGTTCCATGAATCCTCTGCTCATTAGTTAAGCTTACTTCTTTTATTCATTGTAAGAAAAAAAGGATATAAAGAATTTTAAAAGGCCAATTTCTAAAACTAATCTGAATAAACCTTTTGAACAGGTCAAGCGTATTTTGTGACTTAAAAAAATTCTGCCATTAGAATAGCTAGGTATAACTAAAGTTTATATATTATTCTTGTATTTCCTTTCATTCATCCTGTAACAGGTCTGTTTTAACACCTTCTTTAATGAGATATCTCACAGTTCCCTGCAGGGTGGGCTCACCCTCCCTGGAATGACTAATGATCCCAACTTGTTAACCACAGATGTGTTCCTGGTGGTCTCTGGCTGGAGGCCATTGCCAGGGGAAAGTTGGGGATTCTGCCAGAGATGTCCTTAAAGGACAGGGGAGATTGGACAGCACCGAGTTGAAGGCAGTTAGAAATTGGGAATAAAATTAGACTATTTCATGCTGGTGTCCTATTCACTTCACAATAGTCAGAAAAAATGGTCATGCTTATTTTACTCTGTTTGCTGAAACTGAAAATAGGAGCACAAACTCCAGTCTGCCTCCAATCTACAAATTTCAAATTTGAAATCATGTTGAAATTAATTGGATGTGGCTATCTGTTGCTCATTAATGTGCTTGAACAACTACACAATATTTTTGAAAATGAAATTTAGCCTTGGGACAATGCAAAAGCATGAACACCTCAGGTTCTCACAGGCAGAGGTGAGGGCTTTTATTTCTTCTACTTCTAATCTAAATCTGCTTTTGTCCCCATTTCTATCATACCCTTATAATGACTTGCTTTGGTGTGGAAAACATACTTAAAAATTATTTCCATTGGTAGCTGCAAATAAACAAACAAAAAAAATTGGAAGAGCCAAACTGGATTGAAACTATTACTAGTTGGATCTAACTTAATCCTTCTTTGCATGCAAGTAATCTATTTTTGGGTCAGGGGAGACAGAGTCTCAGTCACCCCTTGGTCGAGTGCCATGGGATCACAACTCACAGCAACCTCAAACTCTTGGGCTTAAGTGACCCTCTAGCCTTAGCCTGCCAAGTAGCTGGGACTACAGGTGCCAACCACAGTGCCCAGCTATTTTTTACAGACAGGGTCTCACTGTTGCTCAGGCTGGTCTTGAACTCCAGAGCTCAAATAATCCATCTGCCTTGGCTGCCCAGAGTGCTAGGATTACAGGCATGAGCTACTGCACTTGGCCTGCATGCAAGTAATCTTAAATGTTCTCAACCCTGCATGTTCTACTTATCTCTTTTCCTCACTTCCTAATAAATAAATGGAAAAATAAAAATTAAGGTAGCTTATTTTTAATCTGGGGTGTTTCCCCCCTTCTTACTTTTTTAAAACAGCTGTTCTGATACTCAATCTAGTACTCACCTTCTCTCCCTACTCTCAGTTCCATCTCTGAGGCCCTAATATAAAAATATGCTGGATTTCTATTAAGACATAACAGACTTCTCCATGCTGTCATCCCACTGGGCAGTTTCCACTCTTCCCCTCCCCCCACTAATACAACTTTACATTGACTTTAAAAATATGTAAACATCATATATAAATCTGGCTCTAATTTATAAATATAGACAGCCAAGTTCTTCTTTGAAATGGCTGTCTGGTGAATTTTTTAAGAATGAAGATGGTAAAATCTGCCAAACTTTAACTTGATACTTTTCATATTTCTTTCTTTTAAGCAGAAGAATTCTGAAGAGAAGGTAAATTTATGTCAAGAATATCTTACCATGCTGAAATATATTGTCAGTATAACTATCTTCATTAACACTGCCCAGCCATTTGAAACCAATCTCAGATCCTTTTTGAAATGACACTATCATAAATTAAATAACAAACACATTGAATAAATAAACGGCTAGAATTGAGTTCAAGAAAGTGAAGCTGCTCTTTACATCAACACTTGACCTTAAAATTCAATAAATTCTGTCATGTTTTTATCCTTCATTAATGGCATTGCTTTTCTTTTTGAAGGATCACTTAATCCTAGAGAGTAAATGTGCATTTAAAGAAGTTATTTTTATCTCCTTACAGACGTCCATAGTCTCTGAACACCTCCAAGAGCGAAATGAAGCTCTTAGGATCATACTGCTTTATGCACCAAGGTCTACGCAGGCAGGAAGTGGAAGGATGTTCTGCTAATGGGCGAAGCCCTGTTTGATTTTTCCCAATGGAATCCACCGCGTTTAGATCATCATGAGCCCATTCAGATGTGGACAGGCTGTCAAGATGTACCTTCCTGCTTTGGCTCTGGCCTTGAAGCTGAGAACATCATGAGAAATGCCAGGCCACCAGAGCAGCACATGATAAAAAAGATTATAGAACTAAGTGTTGTGAATTTTTAACTTGTCACCCACTATGAAGGCACAAAAAAGAAGTCCTTGCAGACCCAAGAAGGAGGAGACATATTGTAGAATTCCATTCATATGAGGCACATAGCACTGGTAAATTCAGAGATAGAATGTAGAATAGAAGTTACCAGAAGCTGGGGAGAGGGAAGAAGGGGGTGTGTATTGTTAATGAGTACAAAGTTTCTAGAAGTTTGGGAAGATGGAAAATGTTCTGGAAAATACAGGGTATCCATAAAGTTCGTATGCAATTTGCAATTTGCACTCAAACTTTTTAGACACCCTATAGATAGTGGTTATGGTTCACAACATTATGAGTGTAATTAATGCCACGTAAAGATGGCCTGGCAAAGATGGGATGGTAAATTTTATGTTATGTATATTTTATCACAATATAGGTAGAAAAACAAATGCTAATGAATAAATAAATAAAAATGGAGATTCAATAAAAAAAGTGCTTGGAAATGGGAAAACAAGACAGCTTTCTCCTCCTTTCCAGTTACAAATAGAAAGACAACAGATGCTGTCGGCCAACACCCTCCATCCCAACACGTGCTAACCCAGTGCATCTCACATGTGTATAACTCTTGGCCAGTTTTCCCTGGTCCCTTGAGCTCACTTAGTCTGTGCACAGGGCAGGCAAGAAGTACAGGGGATACACCACCCATGGAATGAACCCCCGTGAAAGAGAAAAAAATGATAAATATCCAAGCTTACCTTTCTCCAGTAGGAGTCACTCTAGTCATGTTTAACTCTCTCCTGTAGTTCCCCCAAAGGGAATGAGTCCCAGTGGTCTGCAGTGCTATAAAGCCTATAGATTATAGGCTTCCTGCTCTTCCTTGTCTCAAGCCCTTAGTGGAACTTCTGGAGATCACTTCTTCCATTAACAACTTGCACTTAAATCTTAGTCTCAGAATCTGTTTCTGGGAGATGCACTCTGACAACTTGAAACACGGGACTGGGGTTTGAGGATGTGGAGGCCTCAGAGTAGTCACAGATGTGGACCAGAGAGAAAATCATTCTAAGAGTCATCCTTCCAAGAGGACTTCCTGGAGAGGAGAGGTGAGCCCTGATGAACAGTGGTCTGCGAGAAAGCTGATGCTGGGGGCTGGCTGTATCTACAGGGAGTGAGGCTTTTATTAAGGGAACTTTTAAGATTTTTGAAGATTCATAAAATGACCTAGAAGGTAAGAGAATCAGTTTTTCACGTGACCAGCCAAAAAGTCAAGAAAGCAAGATGGTAACGAGACCAGCCTGGCCCTTTCATCCCTCTTGCCTCCTGCTCCTTCCCTGGGAAACCTAGAGGCCATCTAGGGGGTCGGGGGCGGAAGTACAAAGTGGAGAAATTATGAAGGAGCTGGGTGTGACTCTCCTATCTCCCTACCCCACTTTGTAAGCACAAAGTAGCTTTGAGTGGGAGAAGGGAAGTTGTAAGCTGGATTAGAGTGAGGGCTATTTATATGGGTCAGAAAACCTCTGAGACTAGCCTGAGATGTTATCTGCAAGGTCAGAAAACCCAATCCCTGAGAACTGGGGAGCAAATGCAGCTGTGAGAAATAACAAGCCTACTTTCTGCTGCTTTCTAGAGACTATGGCTTGACCAACAACCTGGTTACACCAACTCTTTCTCCATTTTCATTTTTTTTTAAATAACAGCAAACGTTTATCTATTAAGAATAATATTTAAAATTAGAGTTGATTAACACATTGCCTTATGCACAGGGAACCGCTACGATGCTCTAAAATCTCTTTCTATTAGCACCGTGCTTTTTGCCACAATTGTATTAATAGAAAATGACCTGATTTTCCTTTGTTCCTTTTGAACATTTAATCTGTTTTCTACAATATCTTCAATGAGCATGTGCTGCTTGTATAATTTGCAAATAAAATAATATTCTAAAAAGAAAGAATATTACCATCTAACAAAGAGGATGAGATTGACAAAGTTAATAGAGGTAACAATGAGATTTGTCATGTTATTAACCAGATCAATAATGATCCCCAGATTTTACCCCAGCCTTGGAAGAAATAATTCCTATTTATCATAAAAACCTTGAGACTACTGGAAAATCTTGAAGTGCCTTCTGATCAATGAATGAACATTGATCCACAAAGCTAATTCTTTAAAAAGCAGTCAAATTTTCATCCCCAAAATAAAAACAAGACAGGATGCTTTACTAGCAGACCCTATGGTCTATCCTGCCAAGTCACAGATTCTAGTATTACCTTTTTCTGCACAACAAACATGAAACTGATAGGAAAACAAGCCTGTATTATCCAGAGTTCTCACAGTTCTCTATTCTTAGAAATTCCATTGATCATTTTGGCCTACCAAACCTCCGTAGTTGGACATCCCTTTTGTACAGGGCCTTCTCTGGCTGTCCACCTGAGCGTTTCTGCTAATTAATTTTTTTCTTCCAAAATAATTAAGGGCCTTTTAAATTCATGATTTCCTCTTCTTTTTAATTAGATGCAATGATTAGAAAATATTTTATGTTACACAGCACTTTGCCACTGATTGATTCCATTTTTCATTCACTTTAATTAATTTTTGTAAAATAATAAAAGCATTTTTGCCTTAGGGCCCTTGCACAAGTTTATGTGTGAATTTACATGTACATAAAAACACACATGTGTGTATCTGTAAATGCTGTTATTCCACTAACTTTGCCCAAGAATAGTTCTGAGAAGGAAAGCAAAGAAAATTTATGTTGTATCTACACAATACAAATATTTTTACTGTGTCTTGTTTTCTTGTTTTTATTGTGAGAATCAGTTTTGGATATCTGATTTTAGGTGTGTCTTTTTTTTATTTTCATAGCTTTTTATTGCTTGTATGATAATTTTAATAATAAAATTATAATCTTTATATTCTTTTTTTTGAAGTGTATCTTGAGCCTTGTCTTCAATGTTACTTTTCTTAAAGCCCTAAGCATTTGAAGAGTAAGTGTTTATATGGCATTTTTTAACCTCTTCCACCATCTTTCCACCCCAAAATATTAAGGACAGCTTGCCTTTTCAGGTTCAGGTGAGCTTGCAATTTGTGGCTTGGAAATATCATGGAAGCCAGTTCAGATTTCAATGACCACTAACTAGTCATTCTTCTACAAAGATGCTGAGTGGGGAGTTTGGGTGGGGAGCCTGAACTACTGCCAAGGGCAATATTTCCCTCTATCCACATCTTCGTTCCCATCTTCAGCAGGGAGCTCTTGTAATTTTTCTTATAGAATTTCGCGTTGCCTGTCTTGGGATTCTCCTAATTCCCACCACTGCTAGAAAGAGTTGTTTCAGCTTCCTGAGATAGATCATTATCTGTATAATGAGAAGAAAAAGGAAAGCCTAGAAAACAATCACCATGATGGACTGAAAGGCAGCCACTTGTCCTCACTTTTTATCCTGTAAAAGCATGAATATCTCATTCTGTAAATTTTTGTGCTTTGTTTTATTCATCTTTATAATGAAGTAAACTGAGTCACGGAGATAGAAAGATGGACCCCACTTTGATGCAATAATTGATAACATTTATTACACCTGCAAGGGGCTGATACCATAAAGGCATGCAGCCCCGATTGCCAGGTGGGCAATCCTTTTATACCATTTTTCTTATGTGGTCAGCAAAGCAAGCTAGCGCAATACAGAAGCTAATCATAGCAATTAAGGCAGGGTCGCAGGGTAGGGGGTACATATTGGTTCATAAATCACAAGACACATCACAAGGCACAAGAGTTGGGTAAGTTTCTTTGGAACTCGGTACTTTCCACCAGGGGGTACTGTACCAGGGGCTTTAGAACACACCCCTCCCTTCCTTAGAACATACCCCTCCCCACTTATCTCTTCTCCCAGAATTTAGCTCCTCCACCCTTGCGGGGGTTGGAGCTGATACACAAAACACTTCCCCTTTGAAGGGTAAAGACTTTGTTATATTCCTTTAAATCTATGGGTTTGGGAGATTAGTAGCAGGGGTAGGGGGCTTGGTTATTACAATAATGCCACATATATGTTCTATTTATGTTGACTTTATAATTCTTGGTAAATTGTAAATCCCTAGAAGGAAGCACCCACATTGCAAATCTGCCCACTCCTGTAAAGGTCAGGAACTACTGGTTCAACAAAACTTACTGAACTAAATTTAACAGTCCAATTGTCAAGCCACAGGATTGGAAAGCAAAAATCCTTTCCAATGAATATGATTCCTGCAAAAATAGCCATTACTGTCTTCACTTCTTTTGAGAAATGGTCTGAATGGTGTTTTTAAAAATTATTTTTCACATGTATAATTGATGGCACTCTCAGTCTGGAGCGTTCGGAATCCAAGCGTGGTTTTCAGACCCAGCAGCATCAGTATCACCTGGACATTAGTGAGAGACTAAAAAGTCTTTGACCCTGCCCGAGACCCACTGAATTTCAATATGTAACAAGATATCTGTGTTACTTGTCAATATCTTAAAATTTGTGAAGGCCTGACATAAAATAAAAATCCAAGGTTTTCCACCAACATAATCACCACCACCATCTTCACCGGTACTGTAATCACTACCACCCCCATCATCACCTACTGTCACTGCCAACACCACCATGACGACCAACACTGTCACCATCACCACCACCACCATCTTCTATTATTTGTTGAGTATAAATGCGTGCCATAAATGACACTAAGCACTTCACACACATTGGCCTATCAAATACTTAAATAATATTTTATTTTCATTTTACATCAAACAGCTTATAAGTAGAGGATTTGAGTTTCAAATACGGTTCTATTGGTGCCTAAACTTTGCCCTTCATTCCGGTGCCTTTTCTTTCAAGTGTGACTTCATATCAACTGCAGAGATGGATCATTTTGAGTGGAAAAACCATCTCATTGACAGACGATACACTTGATAAAAAGCTCTTTCTGTTGTATAGATGTCTGATTCATTTCCACTGAAGCGTGTTTTAAAATTGTTTAACTTGTTTCATAATTGGCATAGTTGGCCTTGTTCTCAACCTATCAATTGTTATTTTGAGGAAAAAAAAACACTTATGAGTTTAGACATTATAAATTATCACTATCTTTTCTCCTGTTGAACTTCTCATCTTTCATTTCTTTCTTTTACTTATGAAATTTACCAAAAACAAAAAAAAGGATGGGGGCAAATGCTATGTCTTCATATGTCAGAAGGCAGAAGGAAAAAAATGGGGCAACGGGGGCCTAGCTAGTTCCCTCCTGCCTTGTTATGAGGCATGAATTCTCCACCCGTGTGGCTTAATTACCTTCAAAAGGCCCAGCCTCTTTATTTACAGTTGCACTGAGGATTAAGTTTCAACAGGAATTTTGGACGGGACACAGACATTCAAAACACCATAGTAACTATATACCATTTTAACTGCAATACTCCAGACTACAGTCACTAATTTCACTTCGCGAACAATGGCACTCTTAATTTAATGTTTTTTTCTTGTTTGTTTGTTTTTATTTTTTTTCTGAGACAGTCTCATTCTGTCCCCCAGGGGAGAGTGCAGTGGCATCATAGCTCACAGCAACCTCAAACTCCTGGGCTCAAACAATCTTCTTACCTCAGCCTCCCAACTAGCTAGGGCTATAGGAGCCCACTGCAACACCTGGCTAGTTTTTCTGTTTTTAGTAGAGACAAGGGTCTCACTCTTGCTCAGACTGGTCTTGAACTCCTGAGCTCAAGCAATCCACTAGTCTCTACCTCCCAGAGTGCTGGTATTATAGGTGGGAGCCACCACACCCAGCCTGATATCCTTTTTTAAAAGGATAGACATTGTGTGGGTCATTGGCACACGATTTTGTGTGTTCTTGATTGATGTTTTTTCACATGTCCTAACTATCAAGAGCTGAAAACTTTCCAATTAATCTCAAGTCTAGTCAGATTCATAACTGTCCCCCAAATATTGTCTCCAGCAACTAATCTTATGTTCCATTGCTCGAGATTTCCAAAATCTCTTTCAATCACTTCTAAACTGATTCTCTTTTTTTGCTGTTAATGTTAACAACCAAATCCATACTTCTCAATGCCTCCAACTCTGTCCTTACCCAATACATGGGATAAGACTTTTCCATTTAAAACTTTTGAGGTTCCCCTTTGCTACTGCAGGAGTAATAGCTAAGATTCTCCCATATTGATTACTACACAAAACTACATGTTTACATGCATTGAGTCATTTACCCTATCAGCTTTCAAATGAGGTCAGAATTAGTACTATGCCCAAGTTACCGAAAAGTCTCAGAGAGACCTAGTAATTTGCTAAAGACCACACAACTACAAAATGTTGGCACTGGCTCTTGAACTCAATTTTGCCAAATTGCAGACTCCCACACCTGTAATTCCTATACATCATTGCCTTCAGGATTAGGTATTAAGTCTCTTCATCTGTCATCCAGCACATTTCATGCTGTGACTTGACACCATTCTCCCAGCTGTATCTCCTCCAACAGTCTCACAATATAGAGCTGAGCATCCCATCCCTCCACCTGGGAACATGCCTTGGACTTGGTTACTTCTATGTTTTACCTGTGCTACTTCCTCACTTTGAATGTCAGTCCCCCTTTTACACATGTTCAAATTGCCCACACTTCTTGGATGCCAATACTTGTATTATAATTTCTGTGATTTTTCTAATTAATATTAAGTTCCTCTGCTTTCATATTCCAACAGCACTTTTTCCTTGCAACACCTGGAGTTTTAATTAGAGGTGGATTTGGCATGTAAACTTCTTGAAGACATAGTGCCTAATAAATACCTCTTGAGTAGAATTGAATACACATCTATTCTCATTGCACCTTTAATACTTTCTCTTCGGGGATCTTCTCCACATTAAATAAAAATGTGATGTAGCTACTATATTTTTTTTTATAGCCATGAAATTTTACTGAAAGAATTGCCCCCTTGGTTTTAGAAATGTTGTATGATTCCTCTGCTTAACCAGGAAGCTGAAGAGAAAATGTCAACACATTTCTAAAGGATGTACCTGTGAAGTCTCCCCAGATGTGGTGCATGGTGGTACAGCAGCACCAACGACCCTTTTTTGTTCCTTGTAACATGAAAACCGCAAGTCCCTAGTTACTTTTGATTTACAATAGAAGCAAGGTCATCCTTTTAATGAAAAAAAAAAAGAAGGAGGAAAACAAGGTCTATATTTTCAGACTCTGAGATTCAATTTGTCATGAAGATCAATGACAGTTTTATTCTCTAACGAGATGAACTATCCCTTTTGCTGTAAAGTTATCACCTTTGTCCAGACCTTCTGTTGCTATGAAGGTTTTGTGAAGCTGACTTGTCATAGAATGCTTTAACAATAAAAAAACTTTAGAGTTTAACATGAGTTTGTATAACTGTCTTCTTGCTCCAAACAAAAGACACTGTATGAATCCACTACTCAAATTGTGAAGAAGAAGTAAGATACAGCCTGGCTCGTTAGGAACCAGAACACTGGGTATTCTCTAATAGCCATGTTGTAGACGAGAAGGCAAGAAATAAGGCTGGAAATATCTGAAGGAGGGTTCAGCAGGGGAATAAAAGATAGGAAGAAAAGTAGAAGAGAAATTCTTTCCTACTGACCTAAAGATATCCTAGGGCAGAAAAGAGAAAGAAAAAAATATTGAAGCTCTGAAGGGAAGGTATACTAAGCATCAGACACTCTTTCTGAATTTAAGACTTAACAGACTAATTGGGGGACCAGGCATACAGCCATTCTACCACTTCTTTCTTAAAATACCGATGGGTAATCACATGCTTAAGTACCAGGAACCAGCATGAGTGCTGGGAATCAGGTAGCCACAACCCCTGCCCTCACATAGCTTTCTGTCTAGGAAGATAGAAAGGAACTAAACATATCATCTCAAAGACATAACTAGAATGTTCCATGCCAACAGTCTGGGCTGTCCCACACTGACACTGGCCACAGGATCAGATGAGTGGAAATCTATTCTTTGTCTATGGCTGATTTTCTTTCCCAGGGGTCATGTCAAATAGTCTAAATGTGGATTAGTCTTGTCCAAATGTCAGTCCTCTCTGCTATGTGCTTTTGCCAAGTAGATCAGAAGTTAAGACACAACCCCTTGAAGGTGAAGGACTCATAGCTGCTGTCCGCATGTGTGGCCTCAAGCACTGGCTGTGGCTACTACTGCTACTGCTACTGCTTCTCTGCATCTTAATGTTGTACATCAGTGAAATTACGTTCAGTAAAGAACGCTCATTACAAAATTTTATAACTCTTAATATTAAAACTTACTTGAATCGTTCCCACATGCTTTTCTGTAAGATGATAGGGTTAGGAAACAGTCTCTCTGACCACACACCAACATTACTTTTCCATATGGGATGGTTTTACTGGAGATGAGCCCACTCCCATCTCCTCTACTGAAGTGAACCTCTTTGCACTTTCCTACTGTAAGGTCATGGCCAGAGCCACCCCAGTTGATCTGTCTTTTAGTAATTAAAGTCTCAAAAGTTACTTGGTCATTCTCCAGTCCCAGAAGACTCCCCTGCTCCTCTGTAATTCAGTGTAATCTCCACTCAACCCTTGGCAACAATATCCACGCTTCTGACAGATTTGCTAAAAGCGTGGTCACAAATCTCTGCTTGTAGGGTCTGTGTCCTGGCATTGGCTCACTCTAAATATTTTGTTAGGAAATGACTAGGATGAGGATCTATAGTATAAGAGTGCACAAATTCACACGACTGAATATAAATCAAGTATAAAATGCGCAGGGCAGGCTGCACATCTCTTTGGTCCTCTTCTATATCTTCATTAGAAGGACTCTATTTTTTCTCCTTTTACAAGTTGCCATCACTATCCTTCAAATGAAATATCTCTCTATCGTTTAAAGGGCAGAAGAGTTATGTAAGAAAATCAGAGGAAAAGAAACGATGGCCGGTATCTGATGATACTTTCCCACAGGCCTTTCCTGAATGATGCTTAGATCTTACATAAAAGTTGCATGCATGCAACATACTGCAGGCTTCTAAAAAATGTCTGTTGAACTGAACAGAACATGGCCAGAAAATACTATGAGTATCTAGATAACCATTGGTGTTCCACTATCTCATTCAATTTTATCAATTTGAATATTTTTTATTTCCCCCATAGGAGAAAAATAAGGCAAAGGGATAACCCATTTAAATAATGCAAAAAGGTAAATAATTAAATTATGAAAACAGTTTTGATCCAACAATTACATGCCCTAAAGTGAGTGGGCTTGCAAGAAGTGTGGAACTACTCTGCCCTAAGTATGATTTAGTCCCTATGGGAACTCATACTCATGCAAGGAGTTTAATAGAGAATAATATTTTTCCCCCAATGCCTGACGGTCTTCCTTTCAAAGGATAGACAATGCTGAAATCTGTATTAAAATTTAAACTTTCACAATAGGAGTATAATTTGAAACAAATCTAGTAGTATATGCATTAATAATTATACCAGCCTGTGTGAGTGTATTGTGCTGTTTATACAATATGGCCTCTCGGCATGAGCCAGCTTCATCTTCTTCAGCTGGTGCTCAACTGGAGAAAGCAAGAACTATTTCAGCATGGGAGGAATACTGGCTGGGTTGGACTTGTTGAGAAATTCACTATCAGTTTCCAATGTGGTGCATAAGTGTGAACACAGCAAATCTTGCATCAGTGCTACCAAGAATATGTAGAACAGAAATTCCTTGAGCCATGGTACCAAGAACTCTAATTACTACAATGGTGAGAAGTGAGGGCTGAGTTAATGATAATTTGACCATATATGATTTTCACCTTACTTAATGTCTTCAGAATATAATACCCAAGGGAGATGCAGCTCCATCATATTCGTGATATTATTCTAAGTCTAAGCTTTGAAAACGTGTCCTATTGCTATGTGCCTTCTTATTTTCCTTGTAATTGAATTTGAAATACGCATAGCTTGGCTGTGTAACCTTGAAATAGTCACATAAATTCTGTTTCATCATCTGTAAAACCAAAAGGCTGGAATTTTTGATCACTCATGTCACTGCCAGTAGTGTTATTCTCATTCCAAATACATTAAATTCCATTCTATATGCAGAATAATCTAATTGGGAGATGATTTGATGAAAGCTTCGTTATGAAAACCAGAGTGAGGAAGCCATTTTTGTGACATGGAGAATACTCAGACAAAATTGGGCATACGAGCTTGCAGAGTGAACTATTAAGATTAAGAGTAATGAGATTCTACTTTTATGAGTTATCCCTTGACAGCAATTCTTAAATAAAAAAATAGAACTAACATCTCAGGCACAATTCAGTGCATAGCTGGCAAAAAAAGAAATACCTTTATTAAATTACCCTTGAGTCAAAAGCCTGTTGTCTGTGAGATTAGCCCTTATAATCATTTTTGATTAAAAAACCAGCTGCCATTTATGAATGAGAGTTTAATTTGAGGACATGTTAGGAAAATAACTATTTAAAACAATTTTATACACTTGAAGAATTTATTGGGCACATTTGAAATTCCATTCACACTGAATACAAGAAGAAAATAAAGCTAAAGTACAATTTCTAACCATTTTCTAGAAGCACTTGGAACTTTTTTTTGAGACAGTCTCATTTTGTTACCCTCAGTAGAGTGCTATGGCATCACAGCTCACAGCAACCTCAAACTCTTGGACTTAAGTGATTCTCTTGCCTCAGCCTCCCAAGTAGATGGGACTACAGGTGCCTGCCACAATGCCCAGCTATTTTTTGTTGCAGTTGTCATTGTTGTTTAGCTGGCCAGGCGGGCTAGAATCTGCCAGCCTTGGTGCATGTGGCTGGTGCCATAACCACTGTGCTACAGGAGCCATGCCAGCACTTGGACTTAACCCTTCTAGTCTCACAGTGAAATGAAGTATATTCTGCTACTTTAGTAAGAGAATTGCTAAAAATAAAAGTCAAATTCTTTTGAATACATTAATATACACTAATAAAGTTGCTTCAAATTATATTCCTATTATGAAAGTTTAAACTTTAATATAGATGCAAGCATTGCCTATACTTCAAAAAGAAGACTGTCAGTCATGGGGCAAAAATATCATTCTTTGTTAAACTCCTTGTAAGGAATTTTTCTGATACTTATTTGTTTTGCTTTCCTAATCATAGTTAGCCTTTTTTTAATGTTTGTTTGTTTCGAGACAGAGTCTATTACCTCCTTGGTAGAGTGCTGTGGCATCACAGCTCACAGCAACCTCAAACACTTGGGCTCAAGTGATTCTCTTGCCTCAGCCTCCCGAGCACCTGGGACTAAAGGCACCCACCACACATCTGGCTATTTTTGGAGACAGGATCTCGCTTTTTCTCAAGCTGGTCTCCAACCTGTGAGCTCAGGCAATCCACCTGCCTCAGCGTCCCAGAGTACTAGGATTACAGGCATGAGCCACAGCGCCCAGCAGTTAGCCCTTTTTTAAAGTAATACTTATGACCTCTGTTTCTAAAGACAGCTAGGGAAATAAAATTAAAACTCTGATATTTGTCAAAGTGAATTAAAAGTGACTAGACCAACATTTAGAATTCAAGTTATTTGAAATTAGAGTTCAGAGTATTCATATGTAACCCCATAATGTCCTGATGTCTTATTTGATGTGTTTTTGGTTTCTAATATTTATTGCTATTTCATGACCCTCATCAATGGAAGCTCTAGCTTAAATGTTTTATGTTTAAGACCTCAGAGAAAAAGGATGACTCAGAAGAATACAGAATGACCATATTCTGGCTTTTGACTTTTAAGAAAGCATAATCCTGTAATGGCAAAAGATGAGTGTTTTATGAGAGAAGACTTCTCGACCCCTCAGTCACTCTCCCTAAACCCCACGACAATAATAAAACCATGGATTGCTAAAACAGAAAAAAAGCGAGAGAGGGAAAGAATGTGGATGTGCATAGACTTCACAAAGGATCCTAGATGCCTTGGCTGAGTCCCGAGGTGGGGACAAATGAAAACCTATAGCATAAAGGCCTGGCCTCGTCCCTGTGTAGCAGATTCTCCTGGTTACTCTCAACATTTCCACCATATCCATTTTCTCTTTTCTTTAGTAATAGATCTTGCAACTTTTTTAAAGATATAAAAGTATAAGTTTATTTCGTGTTTTAGAAGGAGAGAGAGAAAGAGAGAAAAGCTGGGAGATGGTGTGGCATCCCAAAATCTTGCAAATTTTAACTGCCACTCAGCCTCCCAGACTGGCATTCCATGCAGCTGGCTTTGATCTTGTGACTAAGTATGGCCTTTTCCCTCCTCTTCCTCATGACTGAAATGAGACATAATAGTGAAAACTGGACCTCAAGATGGAAGTCACAATGTGAGCAGAGCAACAAGCTAAAAAAGCCTAGGTAATGTCACATTTAAAACACTGGATCAACCTTAAACCATCATGCCAGCATAGAGCCACTTTCCCATGTTTACATAAAGGAGAAATTAACCCCTACTTTATTCAAGTACTATTATTTTGATGTCTGGGAAAGAAGCTCAACTATTGTCCCAATATACTTAGCTGGAGCCCCAAAGATGGCCAGATTTTGGCTTTCTCCACCCAGCACAGTGTAGGTACAGAAAATTTTTCTTCAAAATTTTCCTAGGCAGATGGGACTGAGTCCTCCTCAGAGAGTTTCCAAAGCCACAGCAGAGTCTGGGATGACCAAGGAGCATGGCAGGAGAGATTCCCACTGTTCAGAGAACAGGAATGGAAGATGGTTTTACCATGTGTCCCCAAATGACGGCAGAGGGATCTGAAATGTCTGACAGTTGGAAACTGTTGGAAACAAGGGAGATGGCCAAAGTCCAGATGGCAATGAGAACTTACCAGTGACTGCCAGTGTTGATAGGTAGTAATGACCCAAACAAGCTTGCATTCCTGCCTGCTCTAAGCTAATATGCCCTGACATGACAGACATCCGCTGGAATTTAGATACAGACCCAGAGAGAAAGGGAATAAATAGGGAATCTCTGAATTCATTGAAATTATTTGGGTTTTTTACCTCTTAGAAAAATAGAATCTTGTAATTGACATTAAGTTCCAAAACACTGAAGTTCTAAAAACCAAAAATATCCCCAGTGTTTACACTTCTTGATTTGTGGCCTATGACTTGTACTTGCTAACAAAGTAATTGGTAAGTGATGAAAGATAGTGGAGTTAAAAATTTTTAAATAATAATCTGTTGCTATTATTATTAATAATAATAATATTCAGGAAAGTGTTAAACAGAGGGAGCATGGGACTGCAAACTAATACAACCGTTTTGGAAGGAAGTATTATTAATCTATTATTATTAATAATAATAATAATAATGAATGCAGGAATTGCATTCATTCATTTACTATTCTGTCTCTAGCCCTTACGTAGTGTTAGCACAAAGAGAGCTCTCAAACAGTCCTAAATATTTGTTGAATTATTTCATTTCACTGACTACAGTATTACAGGAATAAATTGTCCTTAAAAAATTTTTACAGGTAGATTTAAAAATTGTCCTCCTCCATTTGTAAATACTGATAAAATTTCTATGTATACTCCCTAACCTATCACAACTACTCATTCCTAGAATATACATGTTCAATATTAAAATTTATGTTTTTAATAAGCTACTGAATTTATTTGCCATAGTAGGTAAATTTTTTCCTTTCAAAGTCATGGGAGTGGTATTTTGCAATTGACAAACATTTTAATATGGTGATATCCTTATTAAATTGGAAGTTACGCTTCCAATTTTCCCTTTTTGGCCTTAGAACTCAACACATATTGTATTAGTTTCCGCACTTTTTTTTAGCATTCATTATTTTCCAGGTGTTGGATTATCACTGCACAGATGGCTGAGAACAAGTCCTTTGAGGTTCCTACAATTTTAATAGGGGAGGAAAGTGTTAAACAGAGGGAGCATGGGACTGCAAACTAATACAACCTTTTTGGAAGGAAGTATGGAGAAACCTCAAAGAACTCAAATTAGACCTCCCATTTGATCCTGCAATCCCATTACTAGGCATCTATCCAGAAGAAAAAAAAAATCATTTGTCATAAGGACATTTGCACTAGACTGTTTATTGCAGCTCAATTTACAATCACCAAAATGTGGAAATGGCCTAAATGCCCACCAACCCAGGGATGGATTAATAAGCTGTGTTGTATATATACCATGGAATACTATTCAGCCATTAAAAAAGATGCAGACTTTATTTCTTTTGTATTAACCTGGTTGGAGTTGGCCCACATTCGTCTTAGTAAAGTATCACAAGAATGGAGAAGCAAGAATCCAATACTCAATTCTAATATGAAGCCAGTAGATGATCTAATACATACCCACATAAGAGAAAAACTCAAATCAATTGAAGATGGGGGGCAGGGGAATGAGGGAGCATGGATAGAGGAGGAGAGAGGGGAACAAGGGGTTACAGTGTATGAGACACCTCTTAGGGGCAGGATACAATTCTAAGAGGGACTTTACCTAACAAATGAAAACACTGTAACCTAATGCTTTGTACCCACAATGAACTTGAAATAGTAAATTTAAAAAAAAAAAAGAAGGAAGAGAGAGTAGTTGTTTAAGATGAGGCCTCATGGTTGAGTTGCATTAACCAAGTCAATGGAGTAAAAGATGATTGGGAAAGAGTCATATTCCAAACATGGGAACAAAATACTTGAAATCTTAGATGGAGGAAACTGTATCTGAAGAATTCCAATTTTGGAATGGACTATCACGGACAAAGAAAGAAAAAGCAGATGAAAAATTAAATTGAAAACACACATGGAGACTTCAACAGCTCTAAATTCCTAGAAGGACCCTATGGACAAATGCCCATTTTCCTAGAAGGTGTTATAGAAAAGTAGAGTCCTACAAACACAAGTCAAACACAAGGCAAACATGGAGCCGCCTGCAGGTGAATGAACTTGAGTTCTCCGTTTTTCTTTCCACCTCTCAGGAGAAACCATCAGGACAACTGGATGGAAGAGTGACCAGCAGATTTGGCCACTTTTATGATTGTATACTTTAACAATTATTTAGAACCTTGACATATACTTTAGATTAATTTTATTGATTTTTTCACAAGATTTACAGTTTATAGATTTTTTTAGAGGAATTTTCCCCCACTCTCATTGCCAGTCCTCAATATTAGCCTGGAAAGCTTCTCAGGAAGGGAGGAGGGGAAGATGGCCAACTGGAGCCAGCCTCTGACAGAAGATCCCATCCAGAGGGAAGGATAATGTCCAGAAAGTACCCAATTAAGCTGAAGAATGGGAGCCAAGCTGAGAGAGAAGAGTGATAACTGCAGGTCACCTCTGCTGAGGCAAGCTGCGACTCCAAGAAAGTAAACTTCAGGTACAAAATTCATCCCAAAGGAAAAGTGTCCATCTCCTCCCCTAAGAACGTTCTTTTTTGGTTTTTGTTTTTTTTTTCTTTTTCTCTTCATTTGTTCCTGTAGGTTTTCTTCAGGCGAGTAGTGAACTGAAGACCTCTTGTCTCACCCCACGGGTGAGAGCTGTAGGAAGTGGGATCTACTTCCCCAGAGAGACCCTGTTGTGACCCTGAACACTCTCTTGCCAGAAAGAAAAATTGAACTAAGGTTTTCCCTGCCATTCAGAACTTTCAGTCCCCCATCCCCCCCTTACCTGGTGAACCAGAAGCCTAACCCCTGCAGAGGCTCATGAGCACCAGGGGTTAGGGAGGAGGCTCATGAACAGCACCCTCCACCCTGCCAGACCAAGCACCCATGTTCCTCCTGCTCAGAGCCACAGTTCTGCACCCCACCCCAACCCACACCCTGCCCACCCGGCCAGAGTCATGAGCCAAGCACTTTCCTTGCCAAAGTTACCAGGTGCCAGGCACTACCAGAAACATGTGCAGCATCCCCTGCCCTGCTGCTGGATCCATGTGCTCCACGCTTCCAGAACTGCTCCTACAGCCAGAACTCCCTGGCTGTGGCAGCTGCCTGGGAGTTGCACAGGGTCAATTCTCACAAAGATTCAGCAATAATAGAGCAATCACACTGGGATCTAATCTTGGAGAGACACCTCCCCACCTCTGAGGACTGCAAGAGGAAACCAGAACTCGCTCAATAGGGATACCAGTGCTGCAGACAGTCTGGGGCAAAGGCGCAGGTGGCTGAAGGAGAAAAGGATTTGCTGGCTTGTTACCCTCAGGATTAGACTGAGTTCAAGTGGAGCACACCAGTTGCTATTGAGGACCCAAGGCATGCAGGCCTCAGCTCCCCCAGCTGGCTGGTTGCAGAGGGTAGTGACTGGACCACAGCGGCACTGAACTTCCTTTGACTTTGACATGTGCAAAACCCCAGCACATCTGCTTACTGGAGGGAGCAGGACCTCAGCCCTTTGGGGTCACCAGTGATTGGGCATGAAAGAGGAGTAAAGTGGAGAAAGAGACACAGCCCCCCAGTCCAACTCTGCTACTGGGCGGGGCTTTCTGACTCCACAGATCACCGGAGTGAGCCAATTTGAGCAGCCAGTAGACCCCCGCCATATAGTTGCTGGAGACCTTTCAAAATCTCCCACTTGAGAGTTCTTACTGACTGGGTCAATTGGTTTCAACCTCCTAACCTGGACCAATCACCCAAGAACCCTCTCGGGTGGTACCCTGGTTGTGTGGTAACGGGAAGGGTTGATTTTCCTCTTTCAATTGTTATCCATAGGGGGTGGAGTGTCTTAGTTGCTTGTATTTCTCCACAGCTAAGACTTCATCAGAGTCACTGATCCACTAGGATCAGACAAGAACCAGCTAAGTACTACACAGAGCCACCTAACCCCACCACACCAAGCAGGTTTCCTCAGCCTCAGACTGCAATATTATACAGGTCCTTTGCAAAGCTATAGGGGAAAAAGCTGCAGTCATCAGTCCCAGATCCTTGACAAAGGGCTGGTTAACCACAACTCCAGGAACTCCCAATCTAATTTCACCTTACCTGCCCATCTAGCAAACAGTGAAAAGCAATCATGAGGCAGAATAAGAGGAAAAACTTTGGCAACATGAATAATCAGAGTAGATCAACTGCCCAAAGGAACAATAGGACAGACACAGCACAGGATCCCTTTCATAAACAAATGCCTGAGATGTCAGAAATCGAGTTCAGAATTGGGATAGCAAATAAGATCAACAGAATGGAGGTTAAGATGGAATTAGAATTTCAAGGAATAATTCAAAAGATGTCTCAAGAATTCAATGAATTCAAAGACAAAATCACCAAAGATTTTGACACATCGAGGCAAGAACTTGCAGCCCTCAAAGATCTGAGAAATACGGTAGAATCCCTCAGAAACAGAATGGATCAGGAAGAAGAAAGGATCCTGACATTGAAGACAAAGCTTTTGAACTCTCCCAAATGTTCAAAGAGGAAAAAAAGTGGAGAACAAAAACAGAACATTCTCTCAGAGAACTCTGGGATAATTCGAATATATATAATATTCACCTTACAGGAATTTCTGAAGGTGATGAGGTTGCTGCAAAGGATACAGATGCTTTACTTCATGAAATAATAAAAGAGTATTTTGCAGACATGCCAGAGATTCTGAAATTCAGATAGCAGACAGTTTCAGAACACTGGCACAACTCAACCCAAATAAAAATTCTCATAGACACATTATAATTAGCTTTACCAAAGTTAATATGAAGGAGAAACTTCTGAAAGCAGTCAAACTTAAGAAAACCATAATCTGCAAGAATAAGAACATTAGAATGACTGAAGATCTCTCTGCTATAACCTTTCAAGCAAGAAGAGGGTGGTCAATGACCTTTAATTTCTTTAAACAAAATAACTTTCAACCCAGGATCCTGTATCCAGCCAAACTGAGTTTCATCTATGTTGGAAAACTTAAATACTTTAATGACATTCACATGTTGACGAAATTTTCCATAACTAAACCAGCTCTCCAGGCTATTCTCAAACCTAGCCTCCATAATGAACAGCACAATCCTCCACCACCAAAGTAAATTCCCCCAGAAACTTTTGATCAATTTCCAACTTTCACAGTAGCCAAAGGATTAAAAATGTCCACTGGACTTTCCAAAAACTTGATACCCAAAATACTATTTGGCTTATCAATACTCTCGATTAATGTGAATGGCTTAAATTGCCCTCTAAAGAGGCACAGGTTGGCTGACTAGATACAAAAACTCAGGCCAAACATCTGCTGAATTCAAGAATTTCACCTTGCCTTAAAATATAAACATAGACTCAGAGTGAAGGGATGGTCATCTATAATGCAGGCAAATGGAAATCAGAAAAAGCAGGTGTTGCCATTTTATTAGCAGATACAATAGGCTTTAAACCAACAAAAGTAAGGAAAGATAAGGATGGTTACTTCATATTTGTTACAGACAACACTCAACATGATGAGATTTTAATTATTAACATGTATGCACCCAACCAGAATGCGCTTCAATTTATAAGAGAGATTCTAACAGACATGAGGTATGTGATTTCCTCCAGCACCATAAAAGTCAGAGATTTTAACACCCCTTTGGCAGGCTTGGATAGATCCTCCAATAAGAAGCTAAGCAAAGAAATTTTAGACTTAAACTTAACCATTCAACATTTGCATTTAACAGACATCTACAGAACATTTCATCCTAAAAAAACTGAATACACATTCTTCTCATCAGCCCATGGATCATTCTCCAAAATTGATCACATCTTAGGTCACAAGTCTGACCTCAGCAAATTTAAAAGAATAGAAATCATTCCTGGTATTTTCTCAGACCATCATGGAATAAAAGTTGAACTGAGTAACAATAGGAATCTGCATACTCATACAAAAACATGGAAACTAAATAACCTCATGCTGAATGACAGTGGGGTCATAGATGAGATTAAGAAGGAAATTACTAAATTTTTGGAACAAAGCAATAATGAAGACATGAAATATCAGAACCTCTGGGATATTGCCAAGGCAGTCCTAAGACAGAAATTTATAGCATTGCAAGCCTTCCTCAAAAGAACAGAAAGAGAGGAAGTCAATAACTTAATGGGACATCTCAAGCAATTGGAAAAGGAAGAACATTCCAACCCTAAACCCAGCAGAAGAAAAGAAATAACTAAAATTAGAGCAGAACTAAATGAAATTGAAAACAAAAGAATCATACAACAGATCAACCAATCAAAA
>CAUYRH010020316.1:0-11629 GCA_963574655.1 Perodicticus potto | reverse complement strand
TCACAGCTCACAGCAACCTCCAATTCCTGGGCTCAAGCGAGTCTCCTGCCTCCGCCTCCCAAGCAGCTGGGACTACAGGCGCCCGCCACAACGCCCGGCCATTTTTTGGTTGCAGCCGTCATTGTTGTTTGGCGGGCCGGGGCTGGATTCGAACCCGCCAGCTCAGGTGTACATGGCTGACGCCTTAGCCCGTTGAGCCACAGGCGCTGAGCCCCTGACATTTTTGAGATAAAAATTTTTATGTGAACATGGGTGCTATATTAATTAATTGCCTCTAGAATACTTTTCCTGCTTATTTAGAATGTTTGAATAAAATCAAACAGAAACAGACAAATTATCTGTACTGATTAGTAGAGAAGGACATCTGTCTGGAACCTGTGATTTTTGTTTGTTTGTTTTAAACTCAATATGCCCAAGAGGTGCTTGGCATGCAGTAATTAAAAATCAGGGAAATTGTGTCATTTATCCCTCAGTGTTACTCTTTTCCTCCTCATGTTATCCATGCACATAACACAATATTAAAAGAATTTTTAAAAAGAAGAGAGAGAGATAAAACATCCCCAAAGGTCAAAAATCAGTGATCGTTTTACAGATGAGACTCCCAGGAAACTGAGATACTTTACTTATAGCCAGGGTCTAAGACTTCTTAAATACTTGGTTTTTGATGACATAAATCAATAATTTCTTTAAGGGAGGTCCTCTAGGGACCAAAGGAATGCTACCTGTGAAATATCAACTAGTCTTCCATTACAGAAAGGGTTTCTAAGCATATTCTTTGGTTATGCATTGTTATTTACTGGGCAAGAATTAAATTAAACTTCAAGGATGATGTTTTCACTATAAGACACACTACCTTTGGAATGGTTGGGAAAGAGCTGAGAAACAGGAGCTCTTATCTTTTACTGGTGGAAGGAAACCCTGATGCTCTCACTTGGATGTTTGTCCCCTCCAGATCTTATATTAAAATTTGACTCCAGTGTTGGAGATGGGAATTAATGGGAGGTGTTTACATCACAGGGCAGATCCTTCATGAAAAGCTTGGTGCTGTTCTAACTCTTATTAGTTCCTGGGAGACCTAATTGTTGAAAAGGGCCTGGCAACTCCCCTGACCCTTGCTTCCTCTCTTGCCCCATGCTCTCTGCACATGCCAACTCCCCTTCACCTTGTACCATGAGTGGAAGCAGCCTGAGGTCCTGAGGATAAGCAGAGGTTGGCCCTATGCTTCACGTACAGTCTTCAGAATCATAAGCCAGATAAACTTCTCTTCTTTACCCAGCCTCAGGTATTTCTTTCATTGAAACACAGACTTTCTTAAACACTTCCTTAGCTTACAATGTGAAAATTCAAATTGTCAATGAAGAAAGAAAACACTGCATACACTTTAACCATTGAATTTTATCCTAAAAATAATCTTTGATGCTGTAAAGAATAGAACTTCAAAAATCTTCATCACAAAATTTATTTCTAAATAATAGAATTGCAAGCATGATAGATGGGATAATTATTTAAAATATGTAAATAATTAGGGCAGGACTTGTGGCTCAAAGGAGTAGGGTGCCAGTCTCATATGCTGGAGGTAGTGGGTTCAAATCCAGCCCCAGCCAAAAATTGCAAAAAAAATAAATAATTATTATAATTAAATATTATAATTATAATATTAAAATTATTAATTATAATTAAATATTAAAATATTTGAATAATTATTATATAATTTTTACAAATAAATAATTGAAAATAATAATAATTATATATAATATAATAATTTTTTACAAATAAATAATTTACAATTATTTATTTGTAAAAATTCAAATAAAGCAGAATGCCATACTCCAAAGGGATTTTTCAGAAACTGTTCTGTAATACTGAATGGTAGTTAAGGTATAGCAAACCAGTAGGTTGAAAAATAGGTTACCAAATATATATGCAAAAATCCCCTTTTAAAAACATATCATTAAATATGAAAGGGGGTGGTAAGATTAAAAAAGGGTATTAACAGAGGTTATCTCTGATGTAGGATGAGAAATGGTTTGTTTCCTGCTTTGTGCTTTTATTTTTTCCCTCAAATCTCCTACAAAGTATATGAATAGCTTTGTAATTAGATAGTGTAAAAATGCTACTTTTAAAATTTCCTAAAGGTTTCCAGACTTCAGCACTGTTAATATTACGGGTTAGATAATTCTGTGTTGAGGAGGCATTCTGTACATTCTAGGACATGTAGCAGCATCTCTGATCTCTACTCACTAGGGCTCAGTAGAACACCGTCCCCCTACATACAGTTGTGACATTCAGAAATGTCACCAAACATTGCCAAATGTCCCCGGGAGTGAGGAGGGGTGTACGTGTGTACAAAGTATCCCCAGTTGAGAATTATTACTTTAAAGTATCCATAATGTAAATGAAATATAAAAGTCCTTGGGGACTAACAAAACAAGAAATTGCTACTAATGATTACACATTTCTGATCTTGTAGTTGAGTATCAAAGGTAGGAGGGAAGGGGCTATACCAGTTTGTTAAAGTCAATCTCCATGATGATTTCAAGAAATAAACACTGGAAACTAGCCTCGTGGTTCCAATTTTTATTCCTGTATCAGTTCACTGCTCTATTCCAGAGACGCCCAATGATTCTGTGAGGTTTGTTTTTATACCGAAGACACTTTTATAGAGCCATGAGGCATGAGGAAGTGGGACCGGAGCACTCTGCTCCTTGAATATTTAATCACCTATAAAATGCAACTCCTGTGTCAGAGATGCTTATGGTTCCTTGTCCAAGATTACAGAACTATATTTGACTTCAGATTCTAAACTGTCCAAACTGTGTAACCATAGAATGCTATCTTTTCAATGTTTTTCTCCTCATATGAAAAACATGTATATTAGATGATGTGCTGCTCCCCACACAGGAGTACTGTGAATTGTGTGCAAAAGTATGCAGAAGACTCTTGTAACCCTCAAAGCACTAAAGAAATATTAGAAATATTATGAAAAGCATTATTATTTTTACTCTGTGTCAGAGAAATTTCTACCTCTAAAGCTAGAAAAATATATCAAATTGCAGTTTGACGGCCTATACAGAATTAGGACGTCGGAGAAGAAATCAGTTTTTAATAGGTGCCAGTCATTGTTCCAGATAAATCCACATGTTTCATTTAAGTGAATGTGAGTGTCAAATGTTCAAAATGAAAGAAAAACTTGTCCTTAGCAGTACCTTTTGCAAATAAATGAGAATATTGAAAAATGTACAATAGGGACCTGGAAATTGAAAGACACACAAATTATACTAGTTAACAAAAGTCCAAAATAGTGGTATAATAGTGGTGGGAAGCTGAGGCTTTTTAATTCAGACACCATTATGAAACACTTCCATTATTACCTTGTTTCTGTTGTAAAAATCTATTAAATCTATTAATAAGATGTGTTTGGTGTATCATGTTAGTATTATTATAATGCGTTCCCATGAGATCCAACTAAATTATACTTATATCACCTTGCAATTGAGACTTTGAAATGATGATGTATGCCCTAACAATATTCCTTTATCCTTAAAATAATGCTGTGAGATAGTCAGGGCAATTTGGTTACGAGCGCTTCAGTGCTTATTCATGACAGATACATCAGGGAGCACAGACCTGACACAAGGGCTCCTTTTTTCCCTCTACCATCTCCATTGAAAGGGCAAGGACACTCAGACATGGATATGTGATACCCCAGGACCTGCTGCTTATACAAATTAGTATTACAAGTCTCCCAACACAATAAGCTGCGTTCACTTGATTGCACGTCCCTCGCAATCTTGCTGGCATTGCCTTCATAGACCACAAGAAAAACTTCAGCACATTTTCCTGACCTTGAAAAATGGAGCAGAAAGTTCCTAAAGTGAGTCTCGGTGGAAGGTCATAGAAGTGTGGCAATAAAAAGCTAGTTCTAGACCTGGTTCTGAAATCCTTTATTTCTTCCAGCAGACAATCCTCATTCCCACCCCCAGGCTTGTGTGTGTGTATTCACTGTCTAGAACCCCAATGCAAGCCCCACTCTGCACCTCTTACCTCTGCCCCTTTTCACTTAAATAACATCAACCCATCACTGAAGCTCTGCCTTTGAGGCTTTCTCCACATTCCTAGGCTGGAGTTGAGTGCCCCTACCTGTGTACACTAGGCTCTTCTTTTTACAATATTTAGAACCCTTTAGTATAACTGCTGGTAACACTATCTTCCAGAACAAAGTGAAAGAAGGAAGATTGTTTGTCTTACTTTCCAATATTTTGTATAGTGTCTGGTAAATGACAGATTCCAAATATAGATATATGATTCTAATAAACATCCTAATCCCCTGCATTATCTGGCTTTCTGTATTAGTTCGCTTTTGCTATTTATAATAATAACCCAAGATCTAGTGGTTTAAAACAACCATTATTCACTTAGCTAAGGTTTCTGAGAATCTACTAGGCGATTGCTTCTTTTCTAGGCTGGCTCCATTAATCTCTGTTAATCTCTGTTAATTCCTGATGAGTCCCCAATTATCTGCAGGTTAGCCTGAGATTCCTTTTTTTTTTTTTTTTGAGACAGAGTCTCACTCTATCATCCTGGGTTCAGTGCCCTGGCATCAGCCTAGCTCACAACAACCTCAAACACCTGGGTTCAAGCAATCCTCTGGCCTCAGCCTCCCGAGTAACTAGGACTATAGGCCCCCGCCACAATGGTCAGCTAACTTTTCTATTTTTGGTGGACACAAGGTCGTCTTGCTCAGGTGATCCACTGGTCTCAGCGTCCCAAAATGCTAGGATTACGGGGGTGAGCCACCATGCCCGGCTGGGCCTGGGATTCTTCACAACGTAGTTGCAGGACTCCCGAGAGCACCATAAGAAGGAAGACACGAATGTGCCAGTACTTATCAGATCTCTGTTTTATCAGGGACACCCCATTGGCCACAGAAGAACACAAGAGCCAGCAGATCATCGTGAGAAGGACTGCCCAGAAGGCAGCGACAGTGAGATGTGAATGAATCAGTGGGCAACATGCAGCATTGCCACATTTTTCCTTCTCAAAAAATTCTATAAGTGATTCTTACATCCTGGGGAGAATGTTTCTTTTCTCTAGATACCCTGATGTCTGCCACCACGACAGCTTTCTTTTCTCTACATAACTATAAGCATGACTGTACTCACGAATACTTAGAATGATTTACTATTGAGAGCAAGTCCTGGTGGGAAGCGGAGAAAATAAGCTTTTGAGGCTGCTTGATAAATATATTGTGCATTTTCTACTAAGTCATTCTCCAGGAGTGGAAAGAACTCATGTTCCAAGATATTTAAATACAGTTGTTTGCACTATCAAAGCAAAAATCTGTACATTAGTTGAAATATGTTGATTCCTTCTTTCTCTCTTACTTACCTCAGCATCTTTCCTAAACCTCTGATTGAATAAACTTGTGACGATTAAGTGTGCACTTCCAGCAGTGGCTTTTCAGTCACAAATTCCCGGTACAACATGTTTAGTAAAGCTGATTAAAAATAAAATGTGTTATTTTAACCAGCTCCCTCCCTTTGCCTACACATCCTAAATCCCTTTCATTATCCGGCTTTTCTTTCCCAAGAAATTACAGAGGGGTGTTTACACCCTTAAGTCTTTTAAGCCAACTTCAACTGACCATGTCGGCCTGTGTTCACAGGCTTATTTCAGAGACGCCCCTGAAACATAGGACGATGTGTTTACTAGAATGTGGCTCCCTAGGGAAGAGCCCGCCACATCTGTAATTCTAAGGAGAGTATAATGAGGAAAAATTGGTGGCATCCTGAATGGCTCACAGCTGTTCTGGAAGCCGATAAATAAGATGCTCGACAGGAGATCTCTAATTGGAGCCAGTTTCTCTTAAGTGGATACACAATAAGGTGTAAGACTAGGTGTTGGAACACTGATAGTGTCGTTCATGTCTAACTTAGTTTGTCTTGTAAACAGTTCCACTTTCAAATGATAGTGCCTTCTTTTTACAAAAGGGGGAAAAATGTTCACTTCATCAATTTCTCTTTCACACTAATTAGAGGCAAACTAGCAGGATTTTTCCTGGTGCTTCTCTTCAAAAAAACCTCTCATAGTTGCTAGCCTGTCTCTTCTTTCCCGTCTTCTTTCTTTTTTGTGTTTTTCCTTTTTTTTGATCCCTTCCTTCTTTTCTTCCTTCCTTCTCTCCTTCCCCCCTTTTTTTTTTTGGTTGCAGCCGTCATTGTTGTTTGGTGGGCCCAGGCTGGATTCGAACCCGCCAGCTCAGGTGTACGTGGCTGGTGCCTTAGCCCGTTGAGCCACAGGCACTGAGCCTCTCCTTCCCTTTTTTGTTCCTTCTTTTTCTTTCTTTATCTCCCCCAACCCCTGCTATGCCTTTTCTCTCTATTGTCTTCCCTCCTGTTCTTTCTTTCTTTTGGTTTTTCCAGTCTTCAGAAGGTCCAGTTCTTCAGCACTAAGATACAAAAAAAAATCATTTAAATTAATGATTCCTAACAGACACTGGCTACCTAACTTTAATGGTGAGATTTGTTTGCTTAAGGACTGTGGCCTTGTGACTCTTTTGAGAAAATATCTCTAACATTTTGATGTCCAGCTTAGAAATAATACAATAGCTTCTAATAAGAAGATAAAAGACTTCATAGGTAGAGAAAGAATTGAATGTATTCCTCCCAAAATTGTGCTAAGACAAGTAAAAGCAGCTTCCTTCTCTGGATGAGGGGCCTTCTTTGCATTTGGGTAGAAAAAGGCAAGGAACTTGACTTATCTCATCTACTGCCCTCCATGTACCTTGATACTAACACTATCCTCCAGAAGAAAAAAGAAAACTAGCTTAGAGATCATTTATAGGAGGAGGGGAGAAAAAATCCAGAACTTTCTCAACAAGATACATACCATAATTCCACAAATGGAGCCCTTGACTAGTTCCCATTTAAAGGAAGTAAGAAATCACTTCCACCATAGGATATTTTTGCATTTAGAAATATTAATTGCTATAGTGACTGAATTTTCTATGGGACTGAATCTAACCATTCTATCCACAGTATTTCAACCCCTCACTTCAGGTATGAAAGATTTCCAAATCTCATCACCACACTGTCCTCCAATAAGCACGAAGTGCTAGAACAGTATTTTCACACCTCCCCAACCCCACCTTATTGTTAATGAGGTAGGAGTGCTGATCTGCTGCACAATTAGATATATCCAGAACAGAATGGCCATGAGCATGTGTAACTCTTGAAATGAATGTGGGGTCATGAGAGGCAAGAAAAGGAGCCTTCTGCCACCGATTCCTCTTTTCCAACTTCCCATGTAGAATATTGCGTGAAAAGGCAGAGAGTGTAAAACTAATTTCGAAGCAGCAACAGGGGCAGGTGTTGATCCATTCCTCAAGTGTCAAAGCATCATTTGGGATCTAGGCACTGCTGGATCACAAATGCGAAAAGATAGAGATGCTAAAGGTATAGCAGTGAGGAAGGTATTAATTACCTTGTTCTCAAGAGTTTCACAGTCCCATGAACTATATAGTCTGGACACTAAGGACAGAGGAGAAAAGAAAATGCCAGAGGTGCAATTGTGTGGTCTTAATAGTCCCTGTCAAAGTAACTCCTTCCAGTTTAGGAGATAAGTTCTCCTATGAGCAGCTATAAATTTTAAACAAGAAGGGCCCGCACCCTGTCCATCAAACCTCATCCCTAGGGAACCACATTAGACAGTGTTAATAATTTTAAATACTTATGCAAGCTACTGCTAATTTCTCTCCTACCTGGCTCAGTTCAATGAGAAAATGTTTACACTCTTATAAGGAATGGACAAAAAGTCCTTGATCCTGATGAAATGCTGGCCTTGACATGATCTTTTAGAAAAGATCACATTTCCAGGGATGGCCTCAAGATGAAGGGAACTCTAACATTGCATTAGCTAAAACCAATCACCGAACTGCCAATACATGAAAGCCCAGACAGGCCTAAAAAAAAATTTCCTGATAAAAAATAAAGTTGTAGTCTTGCCAGTCAACGGGTGAAAGGAAAGCCAAAGAGAGAGGAATTGTAAGATTCCACTCTTGTATTAATCATTAGCATCATTAGCAACTCACTAATAATACTCACTTCCCACTTCTCTAGAAAGAGATTTTTGATACATTCTTCTAAACTGAATAAAATATGTATACATATGTATCTGTATACATATAGTGGAATTTAGAAGAACTACGTGTTCTGTGACAGATTACTTCAATTCTGTGAAAGGAAAAGATTGTTTCATTGCTAAAATTAATAAAAAAAAAAAAAAAAAAGCCTAAACATAGGCTTCCTAACTCACAACTCACAATGGGTAAAGTTCAAATATAATTGTCACCCTAATATGTTTTTAATGGTTACTTTACATCAGGAGAACTATTTAATTCAATACCACAAAGAAAACTATGACATGTGCATTATTATTGTACCCATTCATAAGTGAAAATGTTGAAGTTAATAGAAAATACATAGTATGTATAATGTAGTCAATAGCTAATACATAGCAAAACAGATGTTAGAATATTGTTTCACGGACTTGTATGAACTGATTTCTATGAAGGCCACACTCTGCCTTTAATAAAACAGCAAATCAAATGTTGGCTCCACTCTAATTTTAACATCCTCTGATGAGTTAAAATTAAAACAAGAACACAAGGACATTTATTATTAATTGCATACTCATTCATTTTTCATTTGGATAGACATAATCAAAAGCCAAGTGGTGAATTCCTTGTGTATTCATTTTTATACTGTGCTCATAACTCTGTTAATAATGCAAATATTTATTATGGGCATCCCTGGAGAATCAAAGGTGCTCGAGGAAGGGATTTCTAAATATCACGATCCACCACCGAGTAAAAGCGCCAGGATACTTCTACCGTTTAAAGGGTCAGAGCCACAGGGTCTGCCAGAAGGGTCACTCAGCACAGAAAGAAGGCATAAGGTTATGCAGTTTCTGGAATAAAGTATCAGCAGGTATAATCTTCACCAACAGAGAGAGCGGAGGCATGAGGAGAATGTCTCCAGGGTAACTAAAACTAAACAGGCCAGAAATGGCACCAAAGACAAGTATTACACAAAGGACTTGAACACTATAAAGATGCAACTTTCCATTAATTCAATTCAATTTTAATAAATATTTGAGTGTTTGCTACGTACAAAACACCATACTAGGTTCTGGAAATTTTAAAAAACAAATAAATGAATGTAGTCCTTCCTGCAAGAATCTTTTCTGGTAGAAGCAGAAAAAGTTTAGCTCATTTGAAGGAGCTAGATACTCTGATGAGGACTGTGGGCTGCAATCTGAAAGAAATATTAGTAAGTCTCTAAAAGGTCACGGTCACATGTATAAACACATATGTGTGTATACTATAAATATGTATATATTTTTAAGAAAAGCATGTAATAATAAAATACATATATTAAAAAAAAAAAGAAAAGAAAAGCATGTAATTATCTGTTAACACAATGGAAAGCAGAGTGAAGTGTGCCAGCCTAGAAATATGGATTCGCCTTAGGAGGTTATTACAATGGTCTACCACCCCACGAAACTGCTCTGTGACACCCCAACGAGGCCATAGACACAGCGGACCTGAGGTCCTGTGAGGCTGAAAACTGCTGGAAATCATGATTGATTTATGTGAGATATGAAATAGAAAGAAACATTTAAAATAACTCTACACATTCTATTTCTGGTAACTGGGAAGATGAAGCAGGGCAAAAACAGAGATAAGAAATGAAGGAAAGGGTGGTGCCTGTGGCTCAAAGGAGTAGGCACTAGCCCCATAAACTGGAGGTGGTGGATTCAAATCCAGCCCCGGCCAAAAACTGCAAGAAAAAAAAACAAAAAGAAATGAAGGAGAAATATTACATTATTGGTTATTGGGACAGATTTTGAATTCCATGTTGTAGCTAAGTGTTACGTGCCTAGTGGCATTGAAAAGATGTCTGTGGATATCAGGGTATATCATAAAAGATTTCCAACAAGTATGACTTGTTCTAAAAATCTGTTCCTTTAACTTTTATTCTAATTAATTTTTACAACTCTCAGAAGCCTTATTAAGCAGGAGGTCCATGTCCTACCTGTTAAGGTTCCATCACTTTTTGAATATTTTTTTTCTTTTGTATTAAATCATTACATTAACGCAATCATGGGGTACAATGTGCTGGTTTCATATACAATCTGAAATATTTTCATCAAACTGGTTAACATAGCCTTCATGGAATTTTCTTAGTTGTTGTGTTAAGACATTTATATTCTGCATTTAGTAGGTTTCACCTGTACCCTTCTACGATGCACTGTAGGTGTGATCCCACCAATTACTTTCCCTCTACCCATCCTCCCCCATCCCCTCTCATCCTTTGCCCTTTTCCCCATATTCTTACACTGCAATTGGGTTATAGCTTAACTTGGTTTCATAGTAGGTCCGAGTATATTGGATACTTTTTCTTCCATTCTTGAGATACGTTGCTAAGAAGAATATGTTCCAGCTCCATCCATGTAAACATGAAAGAGGTAAAGTCTCCATCTTTCTTTAAGGCTGCATAATATTCCATGGTATACATGTACCACAATTTATTAATCCATTCATGGGTTGATGGGCATTTGGGCTTCTTCCATGACTTAGCAATTATGAATTGGGCTGCAATAAACATTCTGGTAAAAATATCATTGTTATAATGTGATTTTTGGTCTTCTGGGTATATACCTAGTAAAGGAATTATAGGATCGAAAGGCAGGTCTATTTTTAGATCTCTAAGTATTCTCCAAACATCTTTCCAAAAGGAACATATTAGTTAGCATTCCCACCAGCAATGTAGAAGTGTTCGCTTTTTTCCACATCCATGCCAATATCTTTGGTTTGGGGATTTTTGTGATGTGGGCTAATCTTACTGGAGTTAGATGATATCTCAAAGTAGTTTTGATTTGCATTTCTCTGATGATTAAGGATAATGAGCATTTTTTCATGTGTCTATAGCCTGTGCGCCTGTCTTCTTCAGAGAAGTTTCTCTTCAGGTCCCTTGCCCACACTGAGATCGGATCACTTGTTCTTTTCTTGCTCATATGTTTGAGTTCTCTGTGGATTCTGGCTATTAAACCTTTGTCAGAGGCATAACCTGCAAGTATCTTTTCTCATTCTGAGGGCTGTCTGCTTATTTTACTTACTATGTTCTTGGCCGTGCAGAAATTTTTAGTTTGATTATGTCCCACTAGTGTATTTTTGATGCTGCTTCAATTGCCTGGGAGTCCTACTCATAAAGTATTCACCCAGACTGATTCCTTCAAGAGTTTTCCCTGCACTTTCTTCTAGTATTTTTATAGTTTCATGTCTTAAATTTAAATCTTTAATCCAGTGAGAGTCTAGCTTAGTTAATGGTGAAAGGTGTTAGTCTAGTTTCAGTTTTCTACAATTCGCCAGCCAGTTCACCCAGCACTGTTTGTTAAGTGGGGAATAATTTCCCCACTGAATGTTTCTAATTGGCTTGTCAAAGATCAAATAATGGTAGGTAGCTGGGTTCATCTCTTGGTTCTCTATTCTGTTCCATACATCTACCTCTCTGTTTTTGTGCCAGTACCATGCTGTTTTGATCACTATCAATTTGTAGTATAGTCTCAGGTC
>CAUYRH010020314.1:0-13852 GCA_963574655.1 Perodicticus potto | reverse complement strand
GTTTTAAGAAGATTCTCCAGGTTATGGTCTGGGGCTATAGCCAATTTCTGGAGTTTTCTTTGGATGTCTGGGGCCGCTTGAGGGATAAATTTGTCTTTTTAAAAAAATTTGGCCCTCTATGGAGTCAGGTGTCAATTGGGTGTGTTTTCTTATTGCCTCCCTAAGCCTCTCTCTCTCTCTCTCTCTCGTTTTTTTAATTATTAAATCATAGCTGCGTACATTAGTGCAGTCAAGGGGTACAATATGCTGGTCTCACAAACAATCTGAGATCTTTTCATCAAACTGTTTAACACATCCTTCATGGCATTTTCTTAGTTACTGTATGAAGGCATTTGTACACTGCATTCAGTAAGTTCTGCCTGTGCCCTTCCAAGATGCACTGTAGATGTGGCCCCACCAATTACCTCCCTCAATCCCAACCTTCCCCCTTCCTACTCTTCCCCTAATCTTGTGCTACATCCAACTGTATTTTAAATGCATTTTGCCTTAGTAGGCTGAGAAGCTACAAGGGTCCTTCCAAGGATCCAGGTCCTATTTAGTGATTCTAGAGAAAGTGATATAGAGAAGTCTGATCATTATTGGTTTAAACCTTAGTCTTGCCCCAGCCAAGCACGGTGCTGAGATTGGAGGAGAGATGGGATAAGTATTTGTTAACAAGCAAGAAAGAAAGGAAGAAGAGAATCTTCCAGACTCAAACATTTTTTTGTTTGTTGTTTTTGTTTTTTGAGACAGAGTCTCACTTGGTCACCCTGGGTAGAGTGCTGTGGCATCATAGCTCACAGCAACATCAAACTCTTGCGTTCAAACGATCCTTTTGCCTCAGCCTTCCAAGTAACTTGGGACTACAGGTGCCCACCACTCGGATATTTTTTTAGAGATAAGAGTCTCGCTCTTGCTCAGCCTGGTGTCAAACTCGTGAGCTCGGGCAATCTACTCGCCTTGGCTTCCAAAGTGCTAGGATTACAGGTGTGAGCCACAGCACCCCGTCTCAGACTCAAACATTTGATCCCAAAACTGGGATCTAGAGTTGTGGCCCAGGAAGGGACAGAATAAGCTCTAGCTGAGCTCCCAGCTGTGGAATAGGCGTCACCAGGAAAGGGTTTATGGCTGAGGACCCACTGCCTGGCAGATACGGATTGAGGACTCTTCACTCATGAGGAAGGGCTGGAACGCAAGGTGAAAAATTCCGTCCCTGGGGAAATACAGGGAAAATGAAGAATACTTCCCACCTCCAAGGAACTAAAAAAGTAATTAAGACCTTTATCACCAAAACACAGGAAGCAGAGACCAGGGTACCAAGATGCAGAGGAATAGAGCCTGGCAGGATGAAGAACCCAAAACTAGGATATTCCCCATGTTAGGCCCATTACTCATCCTAAGACAGAACTTGAACTTGTGTTCAAGGTCCAGCCGACCTAGAAACCTGGCAGATTACCACATATCTTCTTTGTGGTTGCTTACCAGATTATTAATCCTGCCCCTTGGATGGCTGAGTTAGGGTATGTTCTCTTGGTCTGGTAAAAGACTTGCCTCTCCTGTTCAGTTTTTTAAAGAGAAAAAGGAAAAAGGACATTGGATGAATCATTACTTGGAGAAATACAGTGGTGGGATATTTTTTCCATAAGCACATTTCTGTTAGGAAAGTGTGATAAAAGGGGTCAAGATGACCCCAAAGGGGCAAGTATGGTGCACCACCCCAACTCTGCCTGTCAATCCAGTCACTGGCTGTCTACTTGGGCTCCCAGGGTGGGGTTATTTGCCCCTTCCTACCAGCATCCTTTGCTTGTCTCATCTCACAGTGCTTAGCACAATTTTTGCAATTGCTTGATTATTTTGTTCTTATCTCTGTTTAGACTACTAACTCCAGGAGAATAGGTACCCTGTCTATTTTTATTTTTCATCTTCATATTCCCAGAACCCAGGCCCATGCCTGCTATGCCTAGTAAATAAGAGTCTGATGATTGAATATCAAGAATTTATCTCCAATTTCAATTATAGGAAGAAAAAGAAAATTTTAGAGACAAGAGATGCAAGATAGTGTTGCTTCTAAGTTTCTCTTGAAAAGGCTCTGAGGGGCTGCAGTATAGCAGCCCCACATCTCTCTCAGCACAGATATTGGAGCTGCAAGTTCAAAAATTGCAAGGAAAGAATACGTTACAAGATGTATGCTGTAAATTACCAGTAATTTCTAGGTCAGTTGCAAATGATTGCCATTAATAATTACAAGCCTGTATTGAGCCCTTGCTATTTTCAGAGTGCTTTACAATCATTAATTTGTTATTCCTCACAACATCCTATGGTAGGTCACCATTATTGCATTACAGATGCCCTAAGGATGTCAAGTTGGATGTCATTGAACTAAGAACATAGCTATACTTAGTAGTCCATTTCGCCCTCTGCTTTCTGGTCTTCAAAATCCATTGATGCTGCCAAGAGGGTAATGTGGCTAAAGTGCAATTTAGAAGGAAACATTACAAACAACCAAGTGAATTACAATAGGTGCTAAACTTCTGAAGGATAAGAGATGCCAAAGCAAAGCTACTGTCTATTCCAGAGGCACACGCATTCACTTCTGACCACTTGCTACATTATGTCTTTTTTCTTAAGGTTACTGCCACCATGGAAATGTGGATTTTGTTTAGCATGTATAGGTTTGAAAGTAGTGTATGCAAATTGGCCTCACATGCTGAGTCAAGGTTTCTATCCATGATATAAATCTGAATTCCAGGACCAAATAATTTTGTTCATGTGGAAGCTACACGTGATTAGATATGAAATCCAAGGACTAAAACAAATATGATTATGTGCTAGGAATGGTATTGCCAAAGAAGGCTGTTTGATGAATTGGAGCAACATGTCTCATATTGAAGGACAGTGTTTTAGCTTTCTATCAGTGGAATGGTTTTCCTTCCCTGCTTCATTATCTGACTTACCATTTATCGCTTTCTCAGTAGGCACTAAGATTGTCCTTATTAAGAGTTGAATTGTATCCCCCCAAAAAAACATGTTGGAATCCTAACCCATACCTCAGAATATCACCTTATTCAAAAATAGGGTGTTTGGATGTGGACAGAAGGGAACACTTCTACACTGCTGCTGAGATTGCAAACTAATACAGCATTTTTAGAGAGAAGAATGAAGAAGATCTCAAAGTTCTAAAATTAGACCTTCCATTTGACCCTACAGTCCCATTACAAGGCAACTACCCAGAAGAACATAAATCATTGTACCACAAAGACATTTACACTAGAAAGTTTATTGTGGCTCAATTCATAATTGCCAAGTTGTGGAAGCAACCTAAGTGCCCACGAACCCATGAATGGATCAACAAACTATGGTATATGTATACCATAGAGTATTATTCAGCCATTACAAAAGATGGAGGCTTTTACATTTACCTGGATGTAGTTGAAAGACATTCTTCATTGTAAAGTATTGCAAGAATGCAAAAATAAATATCCAACGTGCTCCATATTAATAGGAAATCCATATATAAACAATTACATGTTCATAAGAACAATAAAACACTATTGTAGTCCAATTAGGGGGTAAAGGAAAACAGGAATGGGGGAGGATGTATGGCAGAAGGAGGGAGGGCATGAGGTGGGATCTTACCCACTGTGCACATTGTGAGGGTGTATAACACGCCCCCTGGGTGAGGGGCTCTTCTACAAATGGAACTTTACCCTGGAAGTGAGATCAATGTAATATAAAAATTGTACCCTCCTATTAATTTGAATAATTAATTCTGGAAGTGAGACCAATGTAACAAAAAATTGTACCCTCATATTAATTTGAATAAAGTTTTAAAAAATAGAGCATACATATAATTAAAAAAAATAGGATGTTTGCAGAGATAATCAAGTTAAAATGAAATCCTTAGACCGGGTCCTAATCCAATATGATGGGTGTCCTTATAAAGAGGAGAAATCTGAACACAGAGGTAGATATGTAAAAAAGGAACTCCGATGAAGGGAACTCAGTGAAGACAGAAGATTGGAATGATACATCTATGAGTTAAGGAACACCAAAGTTTAACAGACTCCCACTCACAGCTAGGAAAAAGGAAGGAAGGACACTTGTCCTATTGGTTTCAGGGAGAGTATGGCCCTGCTGATACTTTAACTTCAGACTTCTAGCCTCCAGAACTGTGAGACAATAAATTTCTGTTGTTCTAAGCCACCTACTTTGCAGTGCTTTGGTATGGCAGCCCTAGGAAACTAATATGGTACTCTCAATAGACTAATCCCAAAGGAGATGAAAAATGACACTGTCCAAGGCCACTGTCACAGTACTCAATTATCCCTACTGCTAAATCACTCCTACTGTATAACAACTTGGGTATATAAAAGACAACCAGATCGTTGGTCAACATTTTGAATTCTCAATTATAATTATAGTCATAGCTGTACAATATCGTTATAACTGCCACCTTAAAGAATAAGATTTTCATATTAACAATCTATACCTCCAGGGTGTTAGAGGGCCCTCATTTGAAAAACACATGCTTTAGGTCACATAAAGGACAATGCAAAAAAAAGAAGAATGGAATAATACAATATAAAGGAATTCCATTCCATTACCAATATAAAGGAAGTATCCACATCTTACTGGTATCCATCCCAAACAATTTTTAAAACTATACCAAATTAAATCCAAATAACATAAAAGAAAAGAAATAACAAAAAGGGAAAATTAAAGAAATAGGAGACAATAAAAAAAGCAACAAAGTCAAAAGTTAGTTTTGAAAACTCATTCCAGAGTAATAGCTATTTAGCACAACTGCTAAGAAGAAAAAGGGAGAGAAGACAGAAATTGCAAATACTGGAAATGAAAAAGGGACTTCACTACAGAACAAACAGATGTTTGCAAGTTGGTAAGAAGATAGTAGGACAATGTAGACAAAATGTAGACATTCATAGGAAAATACAATTTAATAAACTGAAAAAAAAATTTCAATCATATATATATATATAAAAGAAATGGAATCTGTGATTTAACACTCTCTCACCAAGAAACCATGAGGCTAGATGGCTTTACCAGTGAATTCATCCAAACATATTTAAGAAGGAAATAATATCAGTCTTGACAAGCTCTTTCATAAAATATAAAACTAAAAACACTTTACTACCAAAACCCAACAATGACATTATAAGAAAGGAAAATTTCAGGGTAATATCTCTCATGAGTATAGAAGCTAAAATCGTTTGTGATATGTTATTCAAGGCCAAAAAACTATGAAGAAGTCCTAAACCAATGAAAGATTAAACCATATGCACCAACTGGACAATATGACATTAGAAAAGTATAAATTCTCCCAATGCTACATATGAACTAAATGAAATGCCAATCAAAATCTCAGAAGGTTTATTTTGTAAAAATGGACAAACTTATTATAAAGTTTATATGAAAATGCAGAGAATATGGAATAGAATATGGAATAGCCAAGACAGTCTTAAAAAATAAAACTAGAGGACTTGCATTACTTAAATACCACAACTTACCATCAAGCTAAGGAAATTAAGACATGGTTGTATTGGCACAAGGAAAGATGAGTAGATTGATGGTACCAAGTAGAGAATTCAGAAACAGATTCAGAACAAACATAGTTACTTTAGACAGGTGACACTGTAGTATAATAGAGGAAAGATTAAATTCCTCTTCTAGGTGTATATCCAAAAATCACTTGACAATAAAGATATTTGCAGCAGATTGTTCATTGCAGCTCAATTCATAATTACCAAGTCTTGAAAGAAGACTAAGTGCCCATTGACCCATGTATGAATTAATAAATTGTGGTATATGTATACCATGGATACTATGCAGCATTAAAAAAGATGGAGATTTTACCTCTTTTGTGTTTATATGGATGGAGCTGGAAAATATTCTTAGTAAAGTATCTCAGGAATGGAAAAAAAAATATCCAATGTACTCATTACTACTGTGAAACCAATTTATAATCACTCACACTTGCATATGAAAAATGAAACACAACTATAGCCTAGGATGAAGGAGGGAAGGGGAGGAGGGGGACCACACCTATGGAGCATATTGCAAGTACAAGTTGGATCTATCAGGTATAGAACACAAATGTCTTTTTTTTTTATTAAATCATAATTGTGTACATTGGTGCAATCATGGGGCACAATGTGCTGAGAACACAAATGTCTTAATGCTGTAATTGGGTAAATGAGGTGAAAGCTATGTTGATTAGTAGCATGGAAGCACTCCAATTTGTACAAATAATCAACACGTCGAATCCCATAATGGCATAAATGTACGTACGATCTATGTACAAATGACTTAATAAAAAAAAAAAGAAATTGGATTGATTGGAATATATATGGAAGAACCATATTAGGATTTCCATCTCCCACCATCTAAAATAGCCAAAGTCAACTCTAAGTTATTTCAGCTCTGAATGTAAGAGGCAAAACAATAATTCTTTTAGATGGGAGAATATCTTCATAATAGTGGGGCAAGCACATTTCCCAACAGGATCCAAAAAGGCACATACCATAAAAGAAAATGGACAGATCAAACTTCATTAAAATTAAGAACTTTCATTGATTAAGAAAAAACTTTGAGAGAGAAAAGTCAAGGGATAAAATGAGAGAAATACACATGTGTGTATAAAATTTCCTATATGGAGTAAATATAAATAACTACTAAAATCAGAAGAAAAAAATAGGTGAAAGTCCTAAATAAATACTTCACAAAAGGTAAAAATATCAAAATGGCCAATACATGCATGAAAAGATACTCAACATTGATAGTCTCCAGGGAATACAAATTAAAACCACAATGAAATATCACTATACATCCACCAGAATGGTTAATATGACATATAGCTACACTACAAAGTGTTGGCGAGGATATGGAAGGACTAGAACACTCATTTATTGCTTCTGGGAATAAAAATGGTCACAGTCATTTAGAAAACTATTTGGCAGCATTTATCAAAGCCAAAGACATATGTACTAGCACTTTGACTCCTAGAGCTCGCTCTCTCTCTCTCTCTCTCATATATATACATACCCAAGAGTAATACATACATACATTTACCAAAACACATATGGAAAACTATGGCAACACTGTTCCTAGTAGCCAAAAATGGACAACCTAATGTCCAACACAATAAAACAGATGAATCAGTGGAGTGCAATACAGCAATAAAAATAAACCAACTATTGTCATAGACACTAACACAGATAAATGTCACAAACACAATGTTGAGCAAAATGATCCACGTACCTGACACCTTTTAACTGATCTCATTTATGTAACGTTTAAAAACAGGAAAACTCATCACTAGTGATAGAAGTCAGGGAAGTGATTGGAAGGGAGTCTGAATAGACTTGTGGGGTACTCGTGATGGTCCATTTTTGGATCGTGTATGAGTTACACAGGTGTGTCCCTGTGGGAAATTAAGCTGTACATCTATGGTTTGTGTGCTTTTTGTTTGTATATTTCAAACAAAAGTTTACTTGAAAATTTGCCTGTCTTCCAGATATGCATTTACAAACCCATAGAAGTTTAGAATCTCATGCGTTCTTAGATTTGAGATAAAAAGGGAATGACTGGCTTTCCCTTGATAGGGAGAAGGCTAGAAATGTGGTGGGAGGATAAGTTAAAGCCACACCGCCAAGTTCTCTCAGGACACCAGCAAGGACTTGAGAATGGGTTCAGCAGACCACAAAGAGTTGGCAGGAAGTGAGGCCCTATAACCAGATCTATGTTTATAGGGATACATGAAATGGATTGAAAAGGAGAAAGAGAAGACACAAGAAGACTAGTTTAGACAATGTCAAAATAATAGGGGGGGGGGGTTGAAAAACAGTATGAGTTTTCCTCATGCCTTTCCATGTCTGTCCCTTTGAGTCTAGACTTGTAGATTAAGCAAGTACAGACTCTGATCACATTGGCTATGCCTGCAAGCTTTCCCTCTTTCCACCCCAGGGAAGATGGAACTTCAATGTTGGCTTGCAGGAGAAAAGCAAGTCCTTGGAGGAACTGCTGTCAAGCAAATTGCATTCTCACAAGTAGTTTTTGTCATGCTTTTTATCTGAGGGTACACCCATGCATGAAATTTCCTGGGGAGTTAAAAGAAAAAGTTTTGCTACCTGCTGGAAAAATCACAAGACAGAAAGTGCGTGGCAGCACGGAGCTGAGTACTACAAAAGTGGATCAACATTTTTTGACACTAGCTTGTTTACTTGGGTAATGTAGTCTGATGTTAAGATAGGTTGGAAATACTAAGCAGTAACAAGAAGAAAAGTATAGGGGATAGTTTTAGTTTGGGGTTTTTTTATGTAACAATAACACTCCACCAACCCTCTAGACACAAGAAATTCTCCTTGGTTTATAAACAAGCTACAGATGACAAGAATCCACACACACCCCCTCCTTTTTTCTCTTTCTATGGCTTATACAAAGTATATGACATGGGGACATGCAGAGGAAGGGGTTAACACAGCAGGAAAGGCCTCTTTATAAGAAAGGCTCTGGAATGGCATTTGTGAATTTAAATTTCAGGAATTTACTCATCAAGAGCTGGTCGGAGTGAAACCACCCTTTATGAAATTAATAAAGGCCGTAAGGTGGGAGCTGTGGGAGGGTAAATTATGTATAACCAGCCACGGTTCCCTAGCCTGTTTTTCTATCATCGTTTACTACTCAGGAGTCCCTCACCTACTGGTCATAAAGATTCTTAGCTTTCTTCTTTGCTCCTGTAGATAACATCATTCTTGTGAAACCTAAGGCTGGTTTTTGAGATATCTTCCAGGCCCTGCATTCTGTCGGAAAAGCTGACCCACCCAGACCAATGGTTCATACTGAAGAACTGACTCAAACAGCCTTGCAACTCCTATCCAAGAACTGATTCAGCAAAGAAGACTTCTACACTCGTAGGGTAGCAAGCCCAATTGCCCAGCCTTTTGCTTGCCAAACTATTTTAAAAACCTTTTCTCCTAAATTCTCAGGGAGACAAATTTGGGAACTTCCTCCCATTTCCTCGCTTGGCACCTATGACATTACATGCTTTCTGTGCTATAACCCTTCCTGTGTCAGTGCACTGATTCCTCCTGAGAAGTGGACAATGAACCTGGTAGGATTATAACAAGAGTGGCTCACTGTGCCCAAATTCTTTGTACGAAAAATATGGTTCATGCCTGTGTTCACCAGGGCTCTTTAGAGAAAGTGAAACAATAGGAGGTGCATGTGTGTGGATGGGAGGATGAGAAGGGGAAAGATTTATCTTAAGGAATTGGCTCACGTGACTACAAAACCTGGCAAGTCCAAAATCTGCAGGGTGGGCTGGCCAGCTGGAGGGCCAGGCTGAGCTAGTGCTGTAGTTCATCTGCTGGCGCAGTTTCTTCTAGCCCAGGAGAGGTCAGTTTCTTGATCCGTTGGGGCCTTTAACTGATTCAACGAGGCCCACTCACAGAAGGGGGACAATCTGTTTCATTCAAAGTCCACCAACTTTAGTACAAATCTTATCTAAAAACACATTCCCAGAAGCGTCTAGAATAATTTTTGACTAAATATCTAGCCGCTGTGGCCCAGACAAGTTGACACACAAAATTAACCATCACAATGCTGAATATCTGCTTTTCTTCTGGGAATAGAAGTCTAGAAATAGGGTATGGTGCCAGGCCCAGGCTGCCGATATGGTCAGCCCCCAATAACCCTGAGAACTGAGTCTCTAGTGAGCTTCCCCGGTAGACAGCATTGCAGAAGTGTTGTCACAACATTTTGCTGGGAGAATTAAGCACATCCTGTGTGCATCCCATGGCAATTCCAGTGAGAGATGAAACTTGTATCTAGAAGCTTCCATCTGGTTTCCTCCTAACGTCATTCATGTGCCTTTCCCTTTGATAATTTTGCTTTGTATTTTTTTTTGCTTAATAATTCATATTTTATAACTAAATGTTGAGTCCTGAGAATCCTCCTAGTAATTCATTAAACCTGGGGATAGTCTTGGGAACCCATAACACAGGATATTACAAGCACCCTCTTAGTTCCTTCTTCCATTGAAATATATCAAAAGGCATAACCAAAGCAAATCACTTATATAACAGTATCAAAAGGACATCGCAATGAATAACATGAGAATAACTCAAGAGAATTAGTGATTATGTAATACTTTGAAAACATGAAGTGTTATGTGAGGACTAAGTGTAAGGCAAATTTACACCTTTTGATTAATTTCAAAGGAAATTTCAACAGATTTGCACAAAAACTAACTTAATTTTATATGTCCAGCAAGAACTTTTTATAAATATTTTCAAAATACTTAGAATATTTTTAGATTCTTAGATAAGTTCAGAGATCCATTAACTCAAGGAGAAAATGTTTGGTAACTATTGAATAAAATTTCAAGCCTAATAGGTTTTGAAATCAGCTTATTAGAATTATAAGGGAATATTTCATGTATAGTGTTCTCTGGATTTTGCTTAATGGTCATACTAATTAACTTCTCAATTTCAATAAAAATGTGGGAAATTTACCTACCTTCAGTACTTGACAAATAAATCATGATAATTGCATATTCACATAGCTGGTGATAATTCTGCTAGCTCAGACTAATAAGTAAGAGTTTTTAAAAATAATTATTCTTTTTTTAAAAAACCACATGCATAAAATGACTCCTGCTGGGCAGGAATTTGTGATGATGTGAAAACAGGAGTTTCCTATATCTTCAGTTCAGTGTTAACATCTATCCAGATTTAGCTTTAGGAAGATGTGTATTCCCAGAGCACTAACACCTTTTTGTTTCCTGTGGCATTTAACTCACAATAAATCAGAGGAGCAGAAGAGCCTCTGAAGTTGACTCAGTAATATCTAAAGATTCTTTGCAATCTAGAAGCCAAGTGTCCTAAGGAAAGTAAAATAGAAAATAAAATAGGAAATACGTAGACAGTCAAATCAGAGGAATTGAGGGTGGTGGGCTTTAAGGGTAGATTCATAAGGGATTCATTGGCTACATTTGTTGGGGGCATTTTGAGAAGCATTACAGCATGTAATTGATAAATGCATGCTATTACTCTCCTTTTCACACACTGCAGTGTGGCTCTGAAAGAAGTTCTTTTAGGAAATGCTTACTTCCTATTTACATGTGCTTTGATTTCACATGACCAATAACCACCTGAGTATCAGCTCTCCCACCTCCGAATGTGGCCACCCTTGGTAAGGGCCCTTCTTCGGGTCTCCTGCACCCCTCCAAACCTGAATAGTGATGATTCTAAGTTCTCCAGTGTTAATCAAGGATTAAGGTATGAAGCAAGCCAAATCTATAGAATCTTGGTATAATTAAAGTTAAGCACCTCATTTTGTGCTTGAGAAAAGCCATAATGATGTTCTTGCTCTTCAGAAAGGGTTGGCTGAAGTCTATGGATTTTCAATAAGTGAGAATTTCCAAAGAGATTTGTTTCTCAGAGGGCCGAAAGAAAGACAATAAAAAGGATTTGAGAGTACTGCATTGGCAAGAATTGTAAAGATAATTACCGACATTAGTCACTTTTTCCCCTTTTCGTTCCCTGTTATTTTCTGAAAAACTAGAAATGGAATTCAATACAACGCTCTGTGATAATGGAAAGGATACCTTCATGAACTGTAAGTGCGCTTGAGATATAAATCCAGATGACACTGCTGTAACTGCCAGCTGATGTTTAAATACTCAGTTCAAGTTAGGTGCTGAGATGACCCACTATAAAGATACTGATGGTAAGTATTTGTTACACTTTCTCCTTGGGTGCCCTTGGGCTGGCATGGAGCTCACCCAAGGGAGTTTGTGGTGTGATTGTGGGCTCAGAGTGCAACCAGCTGTGCTGCATTCTGTCTGCCTGTGGCAGAAAAGGGGCCTGGGTAACACAAGAGGAGCTGTCCCAATGAGTGCAGTGCCCTTAACACCACCCACTGTTTACAATGAGATATGGGAAACCATTGACGGTATTTCTTGGTGCTAATCAGCTGGTACTGCACTAACCAGATGATTGGCACTTATTGGATGTCTCTGATATTTCCAGTGTTTTATTTTATTTTCTCATTTCAGGTTAATGTGGGGGTAACTAGGTTATAATGCTTGCATTTGTTAGGTAGAGTCCCTCTTGCAGTTGTGTCCGCACCCAAAAGGTATGCCATGTACCCTCACGTTGTCTTCATTAAGTGGGAGCACACCAATCCCCTTCTCCTCTCCCCTCCCTCCCCCCAACTTGAATTGAACTGAGTTTTTCTCTCTTTTTTTTTTCTTTTTTGTTGAATCATAGCTGTGTACATTAATGCAATCATGGGGTACAATGTGCTGGTTTCATATACAATCTGAAATATTTTCGTCAAACTGGTTAACATAGCCTTCATGGCATTTTCTTAGTTATTGTGTTAAGACATTTATATTCTGCATTTAATAAGTTTTACCTGTACCCTTCTAAGATGCACTGTAGGTGTGGTCCCATCAATTACCCTCCCTCCATCCATCCTCCCTCCTCCCCTCCCCTACCTTGCTCCTTTCCCCATATTCTTATGCTATAATTGGGTTTTAGCCTTCATATGAAAGCTATAGATTAGTTTCATAGTAGGGCTGAGTACATTGGATACTTTTTCTTCCATTCTTGAGATACTTTGCTAAGAAGCATATGTTTCAGCTCCATCCATGTAAACATGAAAGAGGTAATATCTCCATCTTTCTTTAAGGCTGCATAATATTTCATGGTGTACATATACCACAATTTATTAATCTGTTTGTGGGTCGATGGGCACTTGGGCTTCTTCCATGACTTAGCAATTATGAATTGGGCTACAATAAACATTCTGGTACAAATATCTTTGTAATAATGTGATTTTTGGTCTTCTGGATATATACATAGTAGGGGAATTATAGGATCGAATGGCAGGTCTATTTTTAGATCTCTAACTATTCTCCAAACATCTTTCCAAAAGGAACGCATTAGTTTGCATTCCCACCAGCAATGTAGAAGTGTTCCCTTTTCTCCACATCCATGCCAACATCTCTGCTGAGTTTTTCTTTTGCGTAGGCATGTATTGGATCATACACTGGCTTCATATTAGTATTGAGTACTTTGGATACTTGCTTTTCCATTCTTGGGATACTTTACTAAGAAGAATGTGCTTTCACTCTATCCAGGTTAAGAGCTGTTGTTGTTGAAGGTGTAATTCAATGAAGTCTTCAACACAATAGAATTGCATACCAATACAATAGCTTGTATATATTTGCAACCCTTTGCATAAGAGGACCAGTAGAAAGTAATGATATTCAAAATATGTAATAGTCTGTATAGCCTGGCCACCAATCAGTCACTATGACAGCCAACAGCTGATATAGCCCTTTTCTGCTTTTCAGTGAAATACCAGCCTTGCTTGTTTCAGTTCTTTAGAATCTGGGTGCACTATAGAACCTCTATCATAGACTGATTACAAACCTCAGCAGCCAAACGAAAAACCTTTGAAACCTTATATACAGAGATAGATGAAGAATAGGATCTGTAGGAGGAAGGAATATAAAAATCTCTCTTTATGCCCCCTTTTGAACTCTGATTTTTCTTTTCTTTTTTTTCTTTTTTGAGGCAGGGTCTCATTCTATTTGGGGGGCTAGAGTGCAGTGGTGTCATCACAGCTCACAGCAACCTCAGACTCCTGGCTGAAGCAATCCTCTTGGCTCAGCCTCCTGAGTAGCTAGGACTTCAGACCTGCAGACATGCAGCACAACCCTTGGCTAATTCTTTCTTTCTTTCTTTCTTTCTTTCTTTCTTTCTTTCTTTCTTTCTTTCTTTCTTTCTTTCTTTCTTTCTCTCTCTCTCTCTCTCTCTCTCTCTCTCCTTCCTTCTTTCCTTTTTTC
>CAUYRH010020312.1:0-15025 GCA_963574655.1 Perodicticus potto | reverse complement strand
TGATCCAAACTCTGAATTTAATTTCTGACATCTCAGCCATTTGTTTATGAATGGGTTCTTCAGTTGTATCTGCCATATCATTCCTTGGGGGAGTTGATCTACTCTGGTTATTCATGTTACTGGAGTTTTTCCACTGATTCTGCCCCATGATTATTTTATACCGTTTGGCTAGATGAGCAGATATGGTGAAGTTGGGTTGGGGAGGCTCCTGGAGTAGTAATTAATCAGTCCTTTACCCAAGAACTGTGAGGTGTCTGTACCTTTTCCCCTAGAGCTTTGCAAAGGACCCATACAGTGCTACGGTGTGAGACACTGGGGTCTTATTTGGTGTGGTGGGGCTAAGTGGCTCTGTCTTGTTTTCAGCTGGTCTCTGTCCTACCCTAGTGAATTAGTTACTCAGGGTTGAAGTCTCAGCTATGGAGAAATACCAGCAATTAAGTCACCCCACCCCCGACAGGTAACAAGTGGAAAAGGAAAATCAAACCTTCCTACAAACACATACCCAGGGTACCACTTTGGACAGTCCTCCAGTGATTGGTCCAGTCCGAGAGATCCGAATCAATTGTCCCAGACAGCAGCCAGTCTCAAGTGAGGGAGTTCAAAAGGTCTCTGGCAACTAGATAGCAGGGTTCTGCTGGCAGCTCGAGTATGACTCATTGTGCTGCTCCGTGGAGTCAGAAAGACACCCTCCCCCACATCAAATGAATTAGTCTGGGAAGGTTGATGCCTCCTTCCCCACCTTGCACCTCTGTAACACCCAGTCAGTGGTAACTCTGCAGGGCTATCACCCAGTTCCCTCCAGTGAGCAGATGCTCCAGGGGTTTGAGCCTGCCTGAGTCACAGAGAGATCTTATGTCTCCTTGGCCAGGCCTCCACATTCTGCCACCATCCAGCAGGGGAAGCTAAGGCCTGACAACCTTGGGTGGTTAATGGAAACTGGGGTGGTTCACTCAGTTCTAGCCCCACCCCTGATTGGTGTTCTGATTTTGTGCAGAATTTGTGATTCTGTTCTGGCTATATTCCCCTGCAGACCAGGCCCTGTTTGAATTCACAGAAACTATGACTCAGCTTTGGTCTGTGTCACTGCCTAGAGCTGGTGTTTCTGTTTTCCCTGTAGTCTGTATTGGGGCAGGTGCAGCTCACACTCTCCTGGGAGTTCCAGCCTTGGCCTGGCTGCCTTTGTCTTAGCTATGCTCTCCTGAGGGCCAGGTATTTCTTAGGCTAACTAAAGCAGTCCTCTGGCTCAATCCCACCCTGGGAGTATGCCATTTCTGCACATGCATCTTCAATTCTCCATTCTGCTGTGCTCCACCCAGACTGGTACCACCTCTGGCATACCCTTTGCTCATGGGGTCTGCATTACCATCTCAGATCTATTCCGCCAGTGTCAGCCACCACAGAAGATGCCCAGCTTTCTCTAGCTGCCCAGAGAGACAGGGAGAATCCTTCCAAAATATTCCCAGGTGTGTGGGCCCTATTGCTCCCACTGCTGCTCTGTGCAGGTGGGGGAGGGGGACTACCTCTTCCTTTCCTGTACGGTTCCTTCAATCCACTGTCTTCTCTTTACTTTTGTGCTGCAGAATCAGCATAGACCTGCAACAGCCCATGCCCTGTCTACACCTCTCAAGAAAATGCCCAAGAATCTGGACTCCCTGGGGGACAGGCTTCCAGAACTCGGGTTGAGAGTGGAGGGGAATGCTGGGAGTTCAGAATTGCAGGTAGAGAATATATACAGTTTTATATAGTTTTATTCCTGGCCAGAGAGTGCCATGGCACGCTAATAGGGGAAGGAGGTCCAGTTTTTAGAGGGTCTCTCCCATGGGATAAAATGGGAGGAGGTTTGAACTCTGCTCACTTGTTTGTAGAAAGTATATTGCGAGCTGTTCTCATGGGGAAGGGGACTCCCATCAGCTTGGTAATGGATTTTGTACCTTTTGTTTGTATCCTTGGGGTAACAGCTCGCCTCAGCAGGGTTGATGTGCATTCTTCAACCTTCTCTCTTGGCTCAGCTCCAAACCATCAGCTTATTTGCTAAACTCCTCCTTCAACTCTCCTTCTGGATGGGAGCCTCTGTGGAAAGCTGGCTCCAGTCAGCCATCTTGCCTCTGCCCCGAAGTTCTGCTCTTTGTAAGAGACTGTTCAGAGAATGAAAAAACAAGCCACAGACTAGGAGAAAATCTTTGCAAAAAACATGTGTCTGTAAACAACTTGTACCCAGAATATATAAAGAACTATTGAAACTCAATAAGAAGAAAAGAAACAGGCAGTGCCTGTAGTTCAAAGGAATTGGGCGCTGGCCCCATATGCCGGGGGTGGTGGGTTCAAACCCAGCCCCAGCCAAAAACTGCCAAAAAAAAAAAAAAAAGAAAAGAAACAACCCAATTTTGAAAGATGGGTGAAAGATTTGAACGGTTTACAGAAAAAAAAGAAATTACGCAGATGGCAGATAAACACATGAAAAAATGCTTCTTCATTGTTAGGGAAAAGCAGATTAAGTTTTATGATGACTAAACTTTAGAAAGACTGACCATAGCAAGTGTGGGTGAGGATGTGTAGGAACTGAAATTCTTTTTTTTTTTAAAAAGCAGAGTCTCAAGCTGTTGCCCTGGGTAGAGTGCCGTGGCGTCACAACTCACAGCAACCTCAAACTCCTGGGCTTAAGCGATTCTCTTGCCTCAGCCTCCTGAGTAGCTGGGACTACAGGTGCCCACCACAATGCCTGGCTATTTTTTGGTTGTAGTTGTCGTTGTTGTTTGGCAGGGCTTGGCTGGATTTGAACCCCTGAGGTCCAATGTATGTGGCTGGCACCTTAGTCACTTGAGCTACAGGCACTGAGCCAAGAAATTCTCTTTTTTAAAACTTATTTATTTTTATTTTTTATTTTTATTTTTTTAGAGATAAGGTCTTACTATGTTGCCCAGGCTAGAGTGCAGTGGCCATTCATAAGCGAGATCCCACTACTGATCAGCAATGAAGCTTTGACCTGCTCTGTTTCTGACCTGGGCCGGTTCACCCTCCTTAGGCAACCTGGTGGCCCCCCACTCCCCCACTTATGTATATTGATGCTGAACTTAGTGCGGACACCCAATCAGCATAGCACACTACAGCCCAGAACTCCTGGACTCAAGTGATCCTCCTGTCTCAGCCTCCCAAGTAGCTGAGACTACAGGCACACAGCACTGCGCCCAGTGGAACTGAAATTCTTATACTATTCAAGTGGGAATGTCACATCACACACCCATTTGGAAAACAGTTTGGTGGTTGCTTAAAAAGTTAAACATACACCTATCCTGTGATCCAGTCATTCCAATCCTAGGTGCATACCCAAGGTGGGGGGGTAGGGAAGAATATTTCCATACAATGATTTGAGCACAGCCCTAATATGAAACTAAGTTACAGCTTTCATATGAAGGCTATAACCTAATCTCAGTACGAGAATATGGGGAAAGGGGCAAGGGAGAGGAAGGGAGGGGAAGACAGGGGAAGGAAAGGTGGAGGGAGGGTGATGGGTGGGTCCACACCTAGGGTACATCTTAGAAGGGTGCAGGTGAAGTTTACCAAATGTAGAGTATAAGGGTTTGAACATGATAATTAAGAAAATGCCATGAAGGCTGAGTTAACAAGTTCGGTGAAAATATTTCAGACTGTATATGGAACCAGCACATTGTACCCCATGATTGCATTATTGTACACAGCTACGATTTAATTAAAAAAAAAAAGATTTGAGGACAAATATTCATACTATCTGTAGTAGTCATAATTATAATCATATTTTTAATTAATTCTAATGTCATCATAAATATGTGCAGATCATTGTATATCTGTTACATCTCTAAAAAGTTGTTTTACCAAAAACTTTCATGGGTACCTGCTGCCCTTAATGACAGTGCTATCTCCTCACTGAGTTTCAAGGCCTGTCCCCATTTGGTTCCACTTTCTAGAACTTAACTTTGCACTTGGATGTCAAGTGTGACTCGACACGGTTAACATCGGTAGCGGCTGGTATGTCGAGCCACACTCGACACGTAGTTTCACCATGGGAGGATTTTTGTCTATTTTTCCAGTATCTTTTCTTTGTAAAATCTGGGGTATTTAAAAAATTAAATCCTGAGTAGAATAAAGGAATCGAGAAAAAAGCAAGCGAGTGCAAAGGGTTAAGAAAGCTGGAATGGCTTATTTATAGCTCAGCGTTGAGAAGCAAAGAAAAAAAGTTCACCTGCAGTTTGTGGCAGAAATTTTGTACGTGTGTGTGTGTGTGTGTGTTGGGGGCGGGGGGGTCGATGACACTACTTGGAAATAACTCAGCCAGACATGTCTTCCTATGCAGCTCAGAGCTTGAGCACAGACCAAGGTTAAGGGCGAATGGGAAAAACTGAGTGAGGAAAGATGAGTTCATGGTCTGTTCGCTGATCTGGTCAGCTGAGAAGTTGTTCCCCTAAATAGCAACTACAGATTTACATCATTTTTATTATGGTGATTAGAAAATGGGAACCACAGAGAAATTTTTTTCTATTTTAATTATGAGGGGAAAGGAAGTAAAAGAAAGAATTTAGGAGAGATAAAAAGCATCTTTGAATCAAATGGGACTTCCCAAATGACATCTTGTGTCAGCAAATTGTTGCAACTTAGATGCCAAAGGAGATGAAAAGCTGCAGCTGGCACAGACAAAAGCCAACCAGGGTCTGCTGTGGCAGATCCAGCACAAGAGGACTGAAAAATGTGCAGTTGACTTTTTATTCTTATTTTTTGCAACAAAGGAAGATAAGTATAAAATTCATCCACAGAAATATAGATGAAAGTTGAGGTTAATAAAATGGTACTGGTATGTGAGGGCAACGTTTCTTTTAGCCTTGCTCAATAATTTTATCTTTTTCTTGTTGACACGGATTCCTTAATATTTACAATATAAAAAGAAAAAGAAAAGGAGGAAGAAGAGAAAGAAATGTGATAAAGGCAAGATTTAGCTCACAAACCCTAAAATGTTCACTTTGCTGTTTTTTTACTTTTATAACAAAGTTTGTCAACCCCTGCTCCAGTGTACGCCAGGTGGCAAATACCCAGCACATGTTGCACTCCCCCATGTTTTAGTCCATTGCAGACATTGCTAATCAATCACAGCTCTCTTTCCTAGTTAGGTCTGGGCTAGGTCACAGAGTCTATCTAAGGAAACTTCAGGCAGCCATTTCAAATCAATCACAATTGGCATGTGGGATGAAATCACTCACCATCCCTTGACTGGATGTGCCTGGATTATTCAGTTCCTTTAGGCTGAATGACATAAAAGCCAAGTGCTATGAAAAGTTAATCTCAGATTAACCATGGCTTCTAAAGGGTGATGCCCAGGTACCCTACAGCCTTCCTAAGAAAAGTGAATGGAAAAGCGACATTAATGTGTGAGCATAAAGACAAAGGAATCTTTTATTTCTATACTAATCCTCCCTTCACCCCCTCTAATCCAAGATTAGCAAAGACCTCCACTAAAAAAAACGCTTCCCCCTGGCTGGCAGAAGTACTATTAACCTGTACCTGTGTCTCAGGGGTTGGCTATGACCTGTGAGATTAGAATGTTCCTTTGGCATAGGAAATTTTAAGCATCTTAAATATGTAATGTGGAAAAAATCAGAACAATAAAACCTTGTCAATAAACTTTCTGGCACAAGGTTTCATGGCAGGAAGTGAGGCAGGGTAATGACTGAGGAAGAGGAAGTAGGGCCTCCATGAGGCTCATGGTGATGTGTAAGATACTCAGCCCCCAATTGAAATGTAACCCCCCCCCCACATACACACACACATACAATGCACATGTCTCATAATGTCTGCAATATTTATGCTGGAGACCTTTTATTTAATTAATTAATTAACCAATTTATTTATTTATTTATTGAGAGAGAGTCTCACTTTGACGCCCTTGGTAGAGTGCCATGGCACCATAGCTCACAGTAACCTCAAACTCCTGGGCTCAAGAGATTCTCTTGCCTCAGCCTCCTGAGTAGCTGGGACTACAGGTGCCCGCCACAACGCCCAGCTATTTTTTTTTTTTTTAGAGATGGGGGTCTTGCTTCTGCTCAGGCTGATCTTGAACTTGTGAGCTCAAGCAATCCACCTGCCTCGGCCTCCCAGAGTTCTAGGATTACAGGTGTGAGCCACCACACCCGGCCTACACTGGAGTTCTTTAACCATGATAATAACAGCTACTACATAGCAAAAGGAGATTCCATGCCGGAGTACTATTTCCATTCTTTACAACTATCCTATGAGTTAGTTTCTGTCCTTCTCATTTTATGAAAGAAATAACAGAGGTTTAGGGAATGTGGCCAAAGTCATCTCATGACTACTGAGTACCTCCATGGAGGCTCCTAGCCCCCTAGAAGGTGAGTGGGGAGAAGGGACTTTCCTTCCTTGGCAGTAAGGAGGCTGGAAAATTTATTGTTTCATTTCAGATTAATATGAAGGTACGATTAGGTTACATTGTTTGCATTTGTTAGGTAAAGTCCAAGTTATAGTTGTGCCCTTCACCCAGGAGGTGTGCCCTATACCCTTGCATTGTGCCTGTTAGGTGAGAACATGCCAATCTCCCTCCCGCCTCCCCCCACTTGGTGCCTTGTCATTTTCCATCAGAGGTGTTTTTCTCTTGTTTGGGTGTATATTTATTCATCTACTGATTTCCTATTATTATTGACTACATTGGATACTTGATTTTCTATTCTTGTAATACTTTCTAAGTAGAATGGTCTCCAACTCCATCCAGGCTAACGCAAAAGATGTAACGTCTCCATCTTTTTATGGCTGAATGGTATTCCATGGTATACACACACCACAGTTTATTAATCCATTCATGTATTGATGGGCACTTGGGCTGATTCCACATCTTGGTGATTGTGAATTAAGCAAGATAAACCTTCTAGTGCATATGTCCGTATGGTAAAATGATTTTGTTTCCTTCTGGATAATGTTTTCTTCTAGTAATGGGACTGTGGGATCAAATGGAGGGTCACTTTTAGTTCTTTGAGGATTCTCCATACTTCTTTCCAAAGAGGCAGTATTAGTTTGCAATCCCACCAGCAGTGTAATAGCGTTCCCTTTTCTCCACACCCTTATCAGCATCTGAGGCCAGAAGATTTAAATAACAGCCAGAGTCTCATAGCATAAGGCCTAAAATGACAAGGGTCTAGGAAAACATCACTTGTTATTCCAAGCGGTCTGTCCTTTGACCTTGCCTATGCCACCAGCTGCAACGATAAAAATAAATACATAATAATAATTATTATTATTACAAAGGTCATCATTGACTGCTGTGCCAGCCACTGTGCTAGCTATTTTTGCATAAAGCATCATATTTAACACTGACAACAATCCTATGAAATTGGTCCCATCGCCCCTCTTAGCAGACAAGGTCACCCAGCACTTACGTGGCAGGTCCAGTCTGACAGACCCTGAGCCCCGTTGTCTTCTGTACTAAGAGGGGTGCCCTGCTGAATTGGAAGAACCGGGGGAAGGAGCCAGTGCTGCCCTGGCATTTTCCATTAGAGGGCTATGTGTGGAGAAGGTCAAGTTGCCCATGGTCATTCAGCTGGTCAGCAGTGATGGAGCAGAGCCCAGGTGTCTGACATTCTGGAGAGGAGGGGAGAAATGGGCTCAGGACTGTTCCGTGACTCCAGATGGCCCCTTTCCTCACTGTGTGGCCTCTGTCAAGGCCCCTCCCTGAGCCACATCTTCCTCCTCAGAGGGTTCCTAGAACCCCTGCTGGGGCTGCGTGGAGGGGCCTGGCCCTGGGCGGGGGACACAGGAGGGAGTCCAAAGATTGTCTTTTTTCAGACTTACATTTGATCATCCAATTGACTTCTGCTTGAGGTTTCCCTAGCCGAGAGCTAATCCTTTTAAAGGAACTTAAAGGGATTAAGCCAGATGATGCTTTAAAAAGTGCTGCGTGGCCTACTGCAGTCACGTCACAGATCAGGCCTCCCCCAGAGTCACAGAACTGTGAGAAAGGAAGAGACTCTGCCCCCAGAGAGACACCCCACCCTCCGGGCCTCCCAGATTTCCAAAAGGCTTCATTCATGCACTTGGCAAGTGTTTGTTGAGCAGCTACTGTGTGCCAGGCAGCCTTCTAAACATGGGGCTGCCACCGTGCACCAAGCAGACAGAAAGCCGTGCCCTCTGGTGCTCACATCCTGGAAGGGACCTCGGACAAAAGAGAGACGTAAGTGGATGGGATGTGATCAGGGGAAAGTAAAGCAGAGACAGGCACAGGGAGTGTGGGGTGGGGCGTCCTGCTGCCCAGAGGAAGTGCAGGCCTGGCTCCCCCGGACACCCACTGCCTCCACGCCGCCGCTGGACACAGCGGAGCAGTTCTCTCTGTCACACAGCTGCTCCCCAACGGACAGACCCACACACCCCATCTCTACTTGGCTCTTTTCAATCTGATTCTTCAAAAGTCAGCTCAAGGAAGATTCACTAAAAAGAAAACCAAGTCAGCTCAAGGGCTACTCCTTCAGGACCCCCTCACCGGCCCTCGCAATGCCACTTGTGCCTACACCACCCCTCTGCCTGTGCCTCTGTGCCCCAGTGGGGCACATTGGCCTCAGCCCTTCCAGTCACCTTGTAGGGCGCCTACTTTGTGCTCAGAGAGGGCAGTAAGTTGCCCAAGGCCACACAGCAGGGCCCTGACTACCACCCAGCGTGCTTGTCATAGCATTGCAGTCTCACCCAGGAGCTCTAACTCTGCTGCCAACTTAGGAACAATGTCTGGGCAGCTGCCCCCTGGAGAAAGGAAGGAGTTGGGGCTTGAGAACTGTCTCATAGCCCTGCCTCCACCAGAAAAGCTCCACAAGGACTGTCCCAGGGACATCCGTCCCTTCCCGGTCTGTCTCCAGGATGCCTCCCAGGACCAATCACTCTAGCACTCACCACGTGTGCCCAGGCCTGAGGGCCCCGAGGAACACAAGGAGACAGCAAGACGCGGTTCCAGACTGCAGGAGTGAGTGGTCTGGCGGGAGACAAGTGATGCCAAACAGCAGCAGCATGATACAGGGAGGGGAGGGAGCAAGAGGGGCCTCCTGACCTGAAAGGAGGGACGTCGGCTGGGGAGCTGGGGTGGGGCAGTCCCAGAGTGGAGGCGAGAATCCACAGTATCAGGCTGCGTGAGTTCAAGGTCCAGTTCAACCCGTCACTGGGTGACTTTGGGCAAGGGGCCTCATCTCTCGGTGCCTCTATTGTTCTCATCTGTAAAGTGGGCGCGATAACACCCAGCCACCTGTTGTGATTGTGAGATGAGTTTGTACAGGTTGTACATGTAGAATGACACTGGCCTGTGCTAAGCACTCCCCACACCTCAGCTCTCATCACCGACACTTGGTATGTACGTGACTGTGTGTGCATTTCAGCCCCATTTCTGCACTTACTGCCTCTCTGCGTCTCAGGGACACCTGTCAGGGGGGACCATTCTGTTTCAAAGGTGCAAGAAAAAAAGCATAGAGGTCTTAGCAGTGCATTTGGCTAATAAAAGGCACCCAATAAGGTTTAAGTAGTAAGAGTTAAGGGTTCCTGCAAAGCTGAGCTTGGGACAGGGTGTGTGTGTGTATGTGCATGTGTGGTGGGGGGTGTTCTGCTGCTTGGATAGGGTTCTGCGCTGTTCTGAGAGGTGGCATGAACTTTTTTTTTTGTAGAGACAGAGTCTCACTTTAACGCCCTGGGTAGAGTGCCATGGCATCACACAGCTCACAGCAACCTCCAACTCCTGGGCTTAGGCAATTCTCTTGCCTCAGCCTCCCAAAATGAACATTTAAAAATGTTATTTAGTTGTGAGTATGTTCAGGGTAAGGACTGAGTCTTATAAACCTTCAGGTCCTCTGGGGCTCTGGGCATACCTTGCAGGGTGTTTCCCTCCAGAAACAGACTTAGAGACTGGTCTGGCAAGGTGCTCCCTCAGCATCCAGGGCTGGCTGGGTAAGGCCAGGTCTTATCCATTTCCAGTTCGCTGGCCCCTAACCAGGAGCACACAGCAGGTGCTCCATGAGTGCACCCACGTTTCTTTTTTTTTTTTTTTTTTGAGACAGAGCCTCAAGCTGTCACCCTGGATAGAGTGCTGTGGCATCACAGCTCACAGCAACCTCCAATTCCTGGGCTCAAGTGAGTCTCCTGCCTCCGCCACCCAAGTAGCTGGGACTATAGGCGCCCGCCACAACGCCTGGCCATTTTTTGGTTGTAGCCGTCATTGTTGCTTGGCGGACCGGGCTGGATTCGAACCCGCCAGCTCAGGTGTACGTGGCTGGCGCCTTAGCCTGTTGAGGCACAGACGCCGAGCCTGCACCCACGTTTCTTACGGAATCATGTTTCCTTCACAGATTATAATGCATTGATTTTTTAATGCTTCCTTAGTTTTGTCCAGAACATCAAAACAATATGTTCGGTTTAATAATTTGAAAAATATGGAGAAGTATGAAGCAGTCACATATAATCCCACCCAAACATTATTTTCTAAGGTACCTGCTTTCATTTCCAGTTCAATAAATATTTTAACAGATGTGCCTATGTCATAGATATGGTTGTGTGGATATTAAGAATGATGCCGAATTCTTGGTATTTACTGGGTCCTTCCTGTGCCAGGCATTGTGCCTGGTTGTCCCAAGCATTACACCATGTGAATCAGACAGGTTCTGGGGGCCTGTGTGACCCCCACTGACTGCACTGCCGCCCAGTCCTGCCTCTCTGACGGGATAAGGCATTAGGCACAGAGGCCACAGAAGCAGACACTCTGGTGATACTGGGAGAAGGGCAATGTCACTTGAGCTAGAACAATCAAAGAAGGCTTCCTGGAGAAGGGGGACTGAGGCTGACCTGGGAAGCATCCCCAGCAGTGGTGCAGCGTGACAGTGGCGTGGAGCTGCAGACACACATTTTCGAGTCCTCTGAGCTCTGGTGTCACATTCCCTGCAGAGGGAGGCTGGTGCGCCGGGGTTCTGGGTGGGGAAAGCCTGGACACTGAACCAGACAGACGTGTGCCGAAATCCTGGCCCCCCTGCACTGCCTGCAGGAAGATTGCAGGTCACTTTTCCTTCCTGCAGGCAGAGTGTCCTCATCTGTACAATGGGCCAAAAATGGCTCCTGCGTACAGGGACAGCATGAGGGTTCAGTGATGGCAGCTGTGCCTCGGCTAGAGAAGAGCCCAGCAGGGCTCAGGACGCCGTGAGAGCACACCGGGAAAGGGAAAGGAGCACGGCCGGAGCTGGGCTTGGGAGGTGAGTGGCTGTCCTGGAACAGTGGTGACTGCGACTCTCTCTCCACAACCCGTGCACACCTACTTCCTTAAACTCACTGGAAATCCAGCCTCCCTTTGGGGTCGGGGGGACTTAGAGAGAAGACATGGGTCAGGCGTTGTGTCTTGGCCATGGTCTGCCTGTCTTCCCCCTGCCAGCCGTGGCCAAGCTAGGAGGGCCTGACTGACAGCTCTCCCCGGCCTCCTCCCTGTAGAGGAGCCCCCAGGCCTCTCTGCACTGCCCCGGGGACTTGGGCCAGCAGCACGGCTCAGCTCATCTCCTTCACCGCTCTGTCTCCCTGCAGGGAGCTCTGGCTCCTCTCCCAGCTCTCCAGTGAGTCCAGCCCTCAGGTCATCCTGATTCTGCCCTGCTTCTGTGAATCGGGGTCACCTTATTGCATCTCACCTGCACTTTACTCGCTGAGCATGGGAGGAGTAAGTGGAGAGTCCTCGGCGCAGTGGTGGCTGCCCACTCGCAGGGGGGTCCCCACTGCCCCCCTTGACCTCCCATTTTCATCATCACTCTGAATTCCAGCCACACTCACCTATGTTCTTCCTCCTAGAAATGAGCACCTGTTACCAAAAACCCTTGGCTGTTAATGCGGAAACACAGATGGCAGGATTTCAGAAGCATTGGGGGCATTTTTAATTTCACCCAATTCTTTCTCCGCCCCACTACCTCCTGGCCCCAGTTCCCAGACTGAGGATACCTGCTTGTTGCTTCCTGCAGACTCAGCAGAGCTCTTCTCCGGACGCTGCTGGCCGGAGGTGGTAGGAGTGGAAGGGCAGTCCTGGGAAGGTGCTGGAAAGTCAGAACTTACTGTGAGGTTTCTGTCCTCAGAAGGCTCTCATCGTCAAGGGTGCAAGATCTCTGCCTTAAAAGACTTTTCCCATGGCCTTTAAAAAATATTTTTTATTTTTATTTATTTTTATTTATTTATTTTTGTCTCCCTCGGTAGAATGCCCTGGTGTCAAAGCTCCCAGCAACCTCAAACTCTTGGCTTAAGTGATTCTCTTGCCTCAGTCTCCCGAGTAGCTGGGACTACAGGTGCCCACCACAATGTCCAGCTATTTTTTTTGCTATTGCTGTCATTGTTGTTTAGCAGGCCCTGGTCAGGTTCGAACCCATCAGCCCTGGTGTATGTGGCCAGTGCCCTAACCACTGAGCAACAAGCACCAAGCCAATATTTTACTTATTTATTTATTTTGAGACAGAGTCTCACTTAGGCTCCCTTGGTAGAGTGCCGTGGCATCCCAATTCACAGCAACCTCCAACTCTTGGGCTTAAGTGATTCTCTTGCCTCAGCCTCCTTAGTAACTGGGACTATAGCCCCCCACCACAACGCCCGGCTATTTTTTGTTGCAATTCTCCTAGCTGTTTTAGCTGGCTGGGGTTGGGTTGGAACCTGCCACCCTTGGTATATGGGGCCAGCACCCTACCCACTGAGCTACAGGCACCGCCCAGAGCCAATATTTTTTTATTTTGAAATAATCATAGGTTCATAAAAAGCTGCAAAAAAGTGCAGAGACGCCTGTGTACGCCTCACTCAGCCTTCCCCAGTGGCAGCATCTTACAGGGGTATAAACAATACCAAAATAAGGAAATCAGCACCAGCACAACTCACGGACGTAGTCAGATTCCACCATTTCTCATATTCTCATGTGTGCGAGTGTGTGGGTGTGCAATTTTATCACAAGTGTAGGTTTGTAGAACCACCACCCAAACACAGAACCATCCCATCACCCCTTTGTCATCACACACATCTCCCTCCCTCCCCCTGCATCCTAAATACCTGGCAAGCACACGTGTGCTCTCCACCACTGTACTTTTGCCATTTGAAAATCTGAGGTTGCCTTTCTCATTAACATAATAAACTTGAGATCTGTTTACTTAGAGTCCTACAGAGAAACAGAACCAGCGGGGGGCGGGGGGGCGGGGAGGGAGGGTGTATGTGTGTGTAATGAGGTATATATGTAGGTGTGAATACACACATATGTATGTACATATACAAATGAGAGAGAGGGAGAATTATTTTAGGAATTAATTTTTAATTCCTTTATTTAAGAAGCTGGTTCACACGATTGTGGGGACTGGCAAGTCCCAAATCTGCAGGTGGGCCAGTAGGCTTGATGCCTAGGGAAGAGTGGATTTGCAGCTTGAGTCCAATGCAGTCTTGGAGGCAGAATTCCTTCTTCCTCACTGACTTAAGTCTTTTTCTCTTAAGGCTTTCTGATTGGATGAGGCCCACCCACATTATGGAAGGGGATCTGCTTTAATCAAATCTACTGACTTAAATCTCATCTAAAAAATATCTTCACAGTGATATCTGGACTGGAATTTGACCAAATATGTGGGCATTGTAGCCTAGGCGAGTTGACATATATAATTAACCATCACAAGATTCATCCCAGGTGTTTTGTGTGTCAATAGTTCATTCCTGGCTGGGGTTGGCGGCTCATGCCTGTAATCCGAGCACTCTGGGAGGTCAAGAAGGGAGAATCGTTTGAGCTCAGGAGTTTCAGGCCAGCCTGAGCAAGATCCTTCCTCTACTAAAAATAGAAAAAGTAGCTGGGCATTATGGGGGGCACCTGTATTCCCAGCTACGTAGGAGGCTAAGGCAGGAGGATCCCTTGAGCCCAGGAGTTTGAAGTTGCTGTGAGCTAGGCTGACAGCATGGCACTTTACCAGAATGAGACTCTATCACAAAACAAATAGACAACAACAACAACAACCACCAAAAACTTTCTAAAGGGAAAAGAAAAAAATGACATCCTGTTATATTTGTCTGATAAGTCTTTTCATGAAATACTTATTCTAATGTCCGGAAGCATTTCATTTAAAAAAATCAAAAAAAATAGATTTAGAGTCAAGCTTGATGCCATTTACCTGTAGTCTTAGCTACTCAGGAGCTGGAAGTGGGAGGATCCCAGAAGTTTGAGGCCAGCCTGCGTCACATACTGAGACTTTTTCTCAAAAAGAAGTAGATTTGGCTCCAGAAAGGTAAAATAAAATTGAAACAGACAACAAAGTTGAAGGTCTCACACTTTTGATTTCAAAACTTGCTACAGAGGTACAATAATCATAACAGTGTGATTCTGGCATGCAGACAGACCTATGTGTCCGTGGAGTAGAACGGAGAGCCCAGAAAGAAACTGGTGGTCAAATGACTTTTGACAAGGGTGCCACAACCTCTCCAATGGGGAAAGCACAGTCTTTTCAACAAATGATATTGGAACCTCTGTACATTATAGTGCGAATGTAAAATGGTGCGGCTGCTATGGTAAACAATGCGGTGTTTCCTCAAAAAGACAGAGAATTACCATGCATTTCAGCAGTTCCACTGCTGGATATATACACAGAAAATTCGAAAGAGACTCAAACAGATATTTGTTATGTATATATAATATATATATAACACAGGGTGGCCATACACACACACACACGTGTGTGTGTACATATATATATGTATATATATAGAACATTATATATTATAATGTATAATATATATTATATTATATATAATATATTATAATGTATAATATATTATATATAATATAATGTCTATAATATATAATTCTATGTAATATATTATAATATAATATAATATAATACGATATATTATTTATTTATTTTTTTTTGAGACAGAGCCTCAAGCTGTCACCCTGGGTAGAGTGCCGTGGCATCACAGCTCACAGTAACCTCCAATTCCTGGGCTCAAGCGAGTCTCCTGCCTCTGCCTCCCAAGTAGCTGAGACTACAGGCGCCCGCCA
>CAUYRH010020310.1:0-19829 GCA_963574655.1 Perodicticus potto | reverse complement strand
GTGCAGGGGTAGGGGAGAGGGGAGGCTTGATAGAGGGAGGGTAAACAATGGGACCAGACCTATGGAGCATATTGCAAGGGTACAAGTCAAATCTATCAAGTATAAAACATAAATGTCTTAACATAATAATTAAGTAAATGAAGTGAAAGCTATATTAATTAGTTTGATGTAATCATTCCAAATTGTGTAAAAAAAATCACATTGTACCCCACAAATGCATAAATGTATACATGATCTATGTGTATGACTTAATAAAAGGAATATATATATATATATATATGTACACATATGTACACATATGTATGTAGCGAATTTCCTCAGTGCTTGTATATCTGCCATCATTTCTCCATAAATTTTTGAGCTAAGTTTGGCAGGATACAGGATTTTAGGCTGAAAATTATTTTGTTTCAGCCTAGGATATTGAAGGTGGATTACCATGCTCTCCTGGCTTAGAAGGTTTCAGTTGAAAAGTCTACTGTCAAAGTAATGGTTCTGCCCTAGTAGGTCAATTGGTGTTTATTCCTAGCCACTTGCAGGATTTTCTCCTGCATCTTGACTTTGGATGGGTTCTTTACAATGTGTCTTGGAGAGGTTCTGTTAGAGTTGAAATGAACCTTCTCTCCAGAAGACAGACGAATGACTAACAAATATGAAAAAATGCTCATCATCCCAATTATTAGAAAAATGCAAATCAAAACCACCTCGAGATATCATCTAACCCCAGTGAGAATGGCCCTTATCATAAAGTCTCAAAATGATGGATGCTGGCGTGGATGTGGAGAGAAGGAAATGCTTTTACACTGCTGGTAGGACTGCAAACTAATACAACCTTTTTGGAAGGCACTATGGAGAAAACCCTCAAAGAACTCAAGCTAGACCTCCATTTGATTCTGCAATCCCAGAAGAAGAAAAGAAATCCTTTTACCACAAGGACACTTGCACTAGACTGTTTACTGCAGCTCAATTTATAATCACCAAAATGTGGAAACAACCTAAATGCCCAACAGCCAAGGAATGGATTAACAAGCTATGGTATATGTATATCATGGAATACTACTCAGCCACTAAAAAGGATTTTATATCCTGTGTATTAACCTGGATGGATGTGCAACACATTATTCTTAGTAAAGCATCAGAAGATTGGAGAAACAAGAATCCTATATACTCAATTCTGATATGAGGACAATTGAAGTCCTAGTACATGGTGGGAGGTGGGGGATGGGGATAGCTGAGAAAGGGAAGGAGGGAGGGAGTGGGGGGGAAAGGGGTGTAGTACAACTTTTGGGGGTGGGATACAATTATAACAGGGTTCTTATTTAACAGAACCAATCAGTGTAACCTGGTTCTGTGGACCCTCAATGAATCCCCAACAATGATATATATATATACACAATATGTATAAGTAAAAGGTACTATAGAAGGTTTAAATATCTTCAACATGGCATTCAAGATGCCTATATAGTAATACAGAAATTGTAACATGTTTTCAGGTTAAATGCCACTTACATACTTGTTTATTTTGCTTGCATAGTGTCTTTGTTTTTTTAACTTGTAATTTTTTTTCAAAAATTTACAATTAACAGTTTTCATATAATATTACAGAATTTTGATTTGCCTTGACAAATCAAAATATCCTAGACAATGAGGATCATTATATTGAGATTTTCATTCCTTCATCAAATGTGCACTATTGTTTCATTTATACTATTACCCGTGAGCTTTGCTGTTACCAGTAAGAGTGACTAAAAACCAACTTTGATATTAGTGGTGGCTTTGTAACGTTTTAACATGGCTAAACTGAATTTACTTCTCAGAATTATCTTCCTTGTATTTTCCAGTTAGGCAGACTACAAGAGCAGTTCCCATAGAAGATGTGGAGAACGGAAGGACACAGCAGCCACTTTGCAGCTCACATAGGGTCAAAGTTTCCCGGACAGCCTGCCTCTTGGTGTGGAGCAGCATTGAGCCTGATGGTGCTCCCCTTTTTCTTAGATCCCCCTTTCACTTCTATGATTCTCTGGCTGTGAGACATAGGGTCCTATCTCCATGATCAGAGGCAGCAAGACCTGACCAAGGTTTCCGTCTACTCATCTGAGCTACAGTTTATACTTAATGAGTTTCTGTTTGTTCTTTATTTCCACCCTTTACATTAATTTTCTTCTCCTGATTTTTTTGTAGTCTGGGCTTAAAAGCTTGGGTATCACATATGAGGACAACAGCCTTACAGAGTTTGGTCCACACCAAACATCTATCATTTTTGACTTTTTTTTTTTTTTTTTTTTGAGAGAGAGCCTCAAGCTGTCACCCTGGATAGACTGCCGTGGCATCACAGCTCACTGAAACCTCCAACTCCTGGGCTCAAGCAAGTCTCCTGCCTCCCAAGTAGGTGGGACTACAGGCGCCCGCCACAACGCCCGGCCATTTTTTGGTTGAAGCCGTCATTGTTGTTTGGCGGGCCCAGGCTGGATTCGAACCTGCCAGCTCAGGTGTACGTGGCTGGTGCCTTAGCCCGCTGAGCCACAGGCGCCAAGCCTGTTTTTGACTTTTTAATAATGGCCTTTCTAAAGGGGAGAGATTGTCTCATTGTAGTTTTGATTTGCATTTACCTGATGATTAGTGATGTTCAGCATGTAATTATTCATAGATTTGTTGGTCATTTTGTATATCTTCTCTGTGTTCAGATATTTTGTTCATTGTTTAATAGGATTATTATTTTTTTATTGCTAAATTATTCGAGCAGGTAGTATTTGAAGAAATAGCTACAAAGTACCAAGTACCTTTCTCAGCACTGAATTTTAAGTTGTTTTATTTTGTTTTTCCAAGTTAGGGTGGTCATTTCTTTGCCTGTGGTTCCTTATTCTGTTCTTCTTGTGAATATGAATTCTTTTTTTTTTTTTTTGAGACAGAGCCTCAAGCTGTCACCCTGGATAGAGCGCTGTGGCATCACAGCTCACAGCAACCTCCAATTCCTGGGCTCAAGCAAGTCTCTTGCCTCTGCCTCCCAAGTACCTGGGACTATAGGCGCTCGACACAATGCCACACCATTTTTTTGGTTGCAGCCGTCATTGTTGTTTGGTGGCTGGATTTGAACCCGCAAGCTCAGGTGTATGTGGCTGGCGCCTTAGCCCGCTGAGCCACAGGCGCTGAGCCAGTGAATATGAATTCCTAAATACTAGTTCTTCTGGTAAATGAAATATGGTTCTACTTTATTGTGCATGAAAACTACGATAGAAAGTATGTTTAACTGATGACTCCATACTGAGCCTCAGAGTCGAAGCATTCTTAGTAGACATACTCTTATTTGACAATGCGAATGTTACTTTCTTTGCATTATTATTATTAATATTGCTTAATATTTTAATGCAGTAATCATCTTATTTCTTTTCTGAACGTATTTATCTTCATTCATTCTTTACGAGGTTTTTGTTTCTAGTCCTTATCTTAAACATTGTTATTGTTATTAAATTTTAAACCTTTTTAATTCTGTGAAGGCAAAAAAGTGGAAACCTAATAAACACATGTATATGTAAAGAAAGTATATTTAATTGTAGTCACTAAATTTGTTCTAATCTACAAGCAGGATGGTAATATACATTTATTTTCATGGCAAGTTCCAGTTCCTCACCAGTAGCTGTCCAGATACTAACATTTATGAAGCCACGCCCAGGGCCCAGAACTTCTCTGTCATAGACTCGGGAGGAATAAGTAGTTGTATACGCCTTTAGTGTTTGGCATCTCTAAAAACCATTTTACATGCATTATAAAAAAGTCTACAGCTATTCTTCTTGACCACATAAACCCCACAATTCTTCTGAAAGTTGACAAACAATAACTTTAATGCTTTCTCTAAATCACCTGTTTTCAGTGACCATATCGAGCAAAACCTGACTGTTAGAAAAATCATCCTGATGTATGGTTATGGTTGCTTTATTATTTGAAAAGCAAAGTGCTCACAGATGATCTCTTGTCCTACCTTGCATCTGTAAGATCTCTAACTGGAAATCTGAATTAATTACATTTCTAAAGCATCCAACTAGGTCCATGGCAGAGACCTCTATTTATGAAATTATAAACACAGTAGGACAGGGATGTCACCTCATGGTCTATTTAAATACTATCAAAATCTGTTTAAATGCTGCTAAGCCAAGTGAGTGTTTAGAATTTGGAGAAGTTATAACCACATTCAGAGTTTGAATGGAATGGGATAATATACTATGTGCCATTTGGTGAAATATAATGGTTGTAAGTTACTTTGTTCTTTCCCACAAATTTTTTATCCAATAAATCTACCTTCTACGCTTCGTGGGACTGTCAATCACATAGGCTTGGCTATTCCTCTGCAGGAGTGGACACAAAACCAAAGCTGGGCCAATAAGAGTTCTTGAGTGATTAGAAAAGAAACAAACAAACAAATAAATAAAAGCATTCCTTTTCTGTATGATTTCTGGCTTCAGAATAATATAATTTTTTGTCTTAACCTACAGAGACTATACTTGAGAATAAAGCCATGAGAAGAAATCAGAGGTAAGAAAAGAACAATTTTCTTTAAGTGTGTGGATCTAACCATATTTGAGGTCTTGGACTTTCAAGTATGTAAGCCAATGAATTTATTTTGCTCAAAATAAATTGTGTATTCCCATCTTTTGCAGCCAAAGTGTCTTTACATAGTATGTATCCCAGAATATAATTTTATATGCTTGAGAGTTAGAACAGAGTATCAGGCCATAATAGAAAACCTTATAAAAGGTTTATAATCCTCAACCATGTGTGTATGCATAGAAATAAAACATATCCCATAAAATTTCAGAATATTTAGTTAGCATTTTATGAACTCCAGACTAATAATCTATGCTTGAAGGATAAAATTAGATCTAAACTAATCCAAGGAATGCAGTTCCAGACCAGAGAAATTTCAGTGGGAAAAGAAATCAAAACAAAAATGGAGAGGAAGGAAAATGAATACCATGATCATATATGATATAAATATTATAGGTTATTCTGAAGGACCATGCTCGAATAAGTTTCCCTATGGTCTCTTGGAAACAATCTCCTTTGAGGTAATGCTAACTCCAGAATGAAACAACATATGTAGGATTCACTGTGTGGACAATTATTTTCCTGAAATACATGCTAGCTTAATCAAATTCTTTGTCCACAGACCCATGATTTTGCTTTTGCCACTGTGCATTAATCTCAAGTTGCAGTATATTAGTTTTGAGCATGAAACCGAGAGACTGTATCTGTTCGATTTCACACTTACATTTTTCCATGGCAATTGCCTAGACGTTTTCTCAGTGTCCTTTGTGACATCTGCTCACTTTTACCTTCACCTTTCTACAAAAAGCAATTCCAAGTTAGCATCACCATAGGAATTATCATGAATTATACTTGGGATTCCATAGAGTAACTTAAATTTAGGAGCTATCCTCACCTTTGACACCATACTGCTGACTGACTGCAGAGATTATCATTCTAGCTTGGTTATCCAAAAAAATTGACCTCTTGAAATTGACCTCTTCCTTAACAAAAAGTTCAGCTTCATGGTTTATGTTTATTTCTTGGTTGATTCTACCCATGTAGAGTTCTGACTCACTGCCTTACTTTGACTCACAATAAGTGACTTCCCTCCCCCTAATTTCACTTCTTGCTTCTGATTTCTACTGCCCTCTGGGATCTGTGCCTGAAGCAGTTCTTTTGTACACAGATTTCATTTTATGCTTCCAGTTACGCTTTTTTCATGTTGCGTTTGTAATTTAAACTGCCTATAGGCTCAGTGTGATATGTATACTTTTCGAGGCAGGAAATTCCTGCTTTTATTGGCAAACCAGCTATATGGTCCATCATGGTAGAAAACTTCCCTGCTAAGAAAATAATAGTCTAACATCTGAATTTTATTTGCTTAACTTTAGTATTTCTATGGTACTTGCATTATTCATATATCAAAAAATACGTGACAGATTAGTCTTCTCAATGCTGGCTTGACAAACAAGGACAGTGTTCCTAGAGACTGGTGCCCTGGAGCCTTCTCATGCACTAACCAGGGGAAGCAGCTGGATGGTCCGTTTCTGAGGGACGATGTAAGTCATACTGTCCAGCTCCTTTTGTATGTGAGATTTTTAAGTCTCCTTAACCTTCCTGTTCCTGCAATCTAACTTTACTATGGCTGAGATTTTAAGTCATCTGGCATAATAATTCAGATCAAAGTCTTTGGACTAACTGATCTTTCCTTACGTCCTTTTAAAAGCAAGCTATTGAGTTCACATTTATTTTTAAACTCACCATTTACACACAGACATATACATCCAAATAGCTGCCCCCTACACACACACACACACACACACACACACACAATGATATGGCTGATCATTTCATAAATACCAAAAAATATTAATTTTCAAACCACTTCTCAGCTTTTATTGCCAAAGCTTATTTCTTCTGGATTTGGTAGGAATTTTCCAATGTTTCACAGAATCAAAATAGAATTTACTGGAGAAACAGAAAAACTTCATTGGAAGAGTGGGCAAGGAGAGACACAAAAGCTTGGGTCCCCACCCTCCCATCGGGCCACACAAGGAGGCTGGAAACGGTGCCACCAGTAGTGTGGGCCTCACTCCCAAGGAAGAAGTTCAAGCCCCCTTTTCTCCTTCCTTTTGGGGGGCCAGCATGACAGAACAGATCTGTCAATGGTGTAAGACACATACAGTATTTTGGTATCGGTCCGGATTTTATAAATCAGATTCCTATAGAAGTTATCTAGAAGTCCCAGCTGCCACACATCTAGTGACCTTATGATTTATGGGTTTGCAATTCCTTCTGCAGGGATTTGCCTGTAGGCGTGGAGGGCTGTGGGGGGTGGGTAACAACCTAGTCAGAACTAAGCTGAGCTTGGATACAGCATATCCTACCTCAAGGAAGAAAAGTCTCTTTTTTTTCTTTTTTTTTTTGCAGTTTTTTTGGCAGGGGCCAGGTTTGAGCCCACCACCTCTGGCATATGGGGCCAGAAACCTACCCTTTGAGCCACAGGTGCCGCCTGAAAAGTTTCCTTTGGCTCTAGATGTATGTTTTAACAACCCAGAAAGACCTCCTGGAATTATTATTATGAAGGTAATGATTAGAGCCCACACTAAAGTTACACTGTCCCATGCTGAATGGTCTTTTCTGCAGTAATGAGTTATAGGTTAGAATCGTGGCATAAGAAACGTAACTTTGATTCTACCAATAACAAACTTGGATAGAATCCAAGATTAACTCCTAATTAGCATTAAGAAAAAATACTAAAAATTAATAAATTGGCTGCTCATCTTGCATTCTTATTACATAAAGAAGATTCAAGTATACTAATTTAAACTCAATCTGGGCCTATATCCAGGCTGAGACTCTTTTTCTAGACTAAACATTCTAGCGAAAGTCAAAAAATCTCAAAGACTAGCTTTCTATTTATATATACTGATGCAATGCCTGACATTAATTCATTAATTGTATGTTTACCAAACACTGCAGGTTTGTGCCTGACACTGGGAGAGACGGTGAGAGAGTCAAGAATACATGTCTTGTATTAATAGCATTATTAGCAACTTGAATTTGGGAATCCCCAAATACGTGTTCTGGATTCAGCATATGGAAGGTTATTATTTTGAAGGCAATCAGTAACAATATTGTACTTAATTTTCATTTTTATTAAAGTTCTATAAAAAATTGATTTTAGAGCTAAATATAAGCCAAAGTCATGTTAACTGGCTAGTCTTTTTACAGCTCTGGATTTTACCCCAAGCAAGCATATTCCAGTTTAAAACAATGTTTGAGGTATTATATTGCAGTTTTGTTTAAAAAAGACTTCTGAGACTTCTCATTGTAATATGTATGACTACACAAATGTAAAGCACTGCCAACATTCCAATGTTCAACTAGAGGATTCACATATAATAAATTCTGAATAAAAATATTTTGTGTAAGAAAAACTAGGCACATAAGAGCTATGAATAAAACATCCAGTAATAATATGTAACTATTAATTGACAGTCATAAACTTTTTTATATGTCTATTGTGAATGAAATGTTTATGATGATCTCAGAATATCTTTTCATATTTTATCTGTCAACATGCTAAAAAATTAAAGCTGTATCTTAAAGCTGTGTATAATTGTATAGTTTTTTTGTGATATTATTATACTTGTGTGCTGGAAAAAAATGCTGCAATTAGAGCATTTAGACTCTATCTTATATCATATTAGAATGATATAACAGAGGGGAGGAACACAAAGACTCTACTAGCCCCAAATTCTCCTTTTCTCCTAATCAACAGATAATTTGTTAAAATGTATACTTTGGATCTTCTGTGAAGTATAAAATGATGTGTTAGGAATTAAGTGTAAACATCAGTATGGAAGCTTGGCCAGTGTGTGGTATATAGCTGAGACTGGCAAGTCATGTTGTGTTTGTCCCAACTATTCTATGTCATTAAAGCACAAAAGTGACTATGTACAATGAGTCGGCAGATGGACATGGCTGTGTTCCAATGAAACGGTTAACTAAACATATTAAATCATAAAAACTTAAAACCATAAAAAAGTTAAAAAAAATCAAACAAGCATCATTCCTGAGAACCATGGTTTGCTAATCCCTACCATAGAAATTCCTTTTAGTCCAAAGCTACTAGGTAACTACCAGGATATACAACTCTTCCGGTCCTGAGAGAAACCAAGTTTTAGAGAAGAGATGTAATGTTTCTTGTGAGTTACCAACGATTTGATTTCATAATACCAGTAAAATGCACAGATCTCAAGTTACCAGTTTGCTACATTATATTTAAATTTTTAATCAGTCATTTCTAAATGGAGAAATTTGAGTAGTTTAAAATGTCACAATATATCAACTAAATGAAAAATTATTGAGCTATTAAATATTTAATTACAAATAACTAGGATAAAAATTTTTTAAATATACTTGAATGTAAAATTAATTGCAAAGAACAAAATGCAAAAACTATAGTGGCATGAGGATTGCATCCATGTGAAAAAAAATCACCTAAATGAGTAGGTGAAGATGGGAAAGTAGTCACAGAGCTCGAAATGATTCTTTTTCCTTAAGAATCTTCTGTAATATTATTGTCATATTACTTTTTAAATAATTTATTTTGAGACAGTTTCCCAGCAACGTCAAACTCTTGGGCTTGAGTAATCTTCTTGCCTCAGCCTCCCGAGTAGCTGGGACCACAGGTGTGCACCAGCATGGTGGGCTAGTTTTTCTATTTTTAGAGCAAACAGGGTCTTGCTCTTGCTCAGGCTGGTCTCAAACTCCTGAGCTCAAGCAATTCGCCCTCCTTCCCCTCCCAGAATGTTAGGATTATAGGCATGAGCCACCATGCCCAGTCATTTTTTGAATAAGAACGTTTTAATTGTAAAAAGCAAACAATTGGTTGGTTGACATCACAAAATTTTATAGAAATTAACAAATCCTGACAAATGAAACACATTTTATAAAGACGAAGAACAGGAGACAGGAATTACAATAAGACTTTACAGTATTATAAAACAAAATGGCAAATGACTTACTGAAACTGATATTTGATATAAATTGTAAACTAATACAATTATGTTCTACTTACGAGATTTAAAAATTACTTGATCAAAACCATCTCATATGTCTAGCTTCACCTACAGAAAAAAAATAAGAGAATTACCTTTGTTCTATGATTACGTCTTACACTAATTCTATTTGTTAACATTTGTTGTATCAATGATTTGTTCTAATAATAATGGCAGTCCATATTAAGATGGTATGTGGTGTCGTATTCTTCCTCAGGCAATCAAGATGGAGAAACAGGAGATGCATTTGCTATGTGAGTCTTTTCTTCCCTCCATACCATTTCCTCTGCAATCCCTGGTAAGCATTGTGCATCTCAGTGTGAGATGCATTAATTTAAATTTTTTTTTAAATTATGCATTAATTTAAAATTTTTTTCTCATTAATTTAAAAAATTTAATCTGAACTATAGGGACAGGTAGATTACAGGTGGGAACACCTATGGTTGGAGAAGTCCTGATTCCATTTTATTAGTGGAAACCTAAGATAATGAAGCCATGTTTGAGCAATAATAAAGAAAATGGAGGGAGATATATAGGTGCTAGACAACAGAAGAGACAGAGAGAAGTGATGAGTTAGGAAAATTATCTTCATTCTCAAGGCAAGGTCAAAAATCTTTTCAAACTGTCTCAGTGCCTGTGGCTCAACAGGCTAAGGCGCCAGCCACGTACACCTGAGCTGGTGGGTTTGAATCCAGCCTGGGCCTACCAAGCAACAATGATGGCTGCAACCAAAAAATGGATGGGCATTGTGGCGCGCGCCTGTAGTTCCAGCTACTTGGGAGGCTGAGGCAGGAGACTCGCTTGAGCCCAGGAATTGGAGGTTGCTGTGAGCTGTGATGCCATAGCACTCTATCCAGGGTGACAGCTTGAGGTTCTGTCTAAAAAAAAAAAAAAAAAATCTTTCAAACCAAAATTCATGCAAGTTTAACATGAAGTAAAACAACTATAAAATATTAAAAATAAGTTTAAAAATTTATATTGTTTAATAGTTAAAGTATGGAATTTTCCCCTTTCCATCATTTTAATAGTGTACATATGTTTCTATAAAAGGAAAATACACTTTAAGGATTTTTTCTTTTTCTTGTTAATTATTATGGGTACATAATAGTTATGCATATATAATAATGAAGTACATGTGATGTTTCAATAAAAGCACACAATGTGTGATGATGATAAAATCAGGCTCATTGGGGTATCCATCACCTCAAGTATTTATAATTTCTTCCTGTTAGGAACATTCTAATCCCACTCTTATAGTTACTTTAAAATATACAATAAATTATTATTGACTATAATCACCCTATTGTGCTACAGAATACTAGGTCTTATTCATTCTGTCTAACTATGTTTTTGTGACCATTAACCATCCCCACATTTCCCTCCTCTCCCTGCTACCCTTCCCAGCCTCTGCTAACTTCATTAGCTCTCACATATAATTGAGAACATACAAAATTTGTTGTTTCTTTTGTCGCTTAGCATAATGCTATCCAGTTCCATCCACATTTCCTTTCCAATAATGAAATAATAGAATTCCATTATTTTTATGGCTGAATAATATTCCATTGTGTGCATGCACTATATTTTATTTATTTATTCATCCACTGATGGACACATAGGTTGGTTCCAAATCTTGGCTATTGTGAGTAATGTTGAAATACACATGGGAAGGTAAACATCTTTTTGATATACAGATTTATTATTTTTGAGGATATATATCTAGCAAGTTGGGTTGCTGGGTCATATGGTGATTCTATTTTTAGTTTTGTTTTGATGCATCTCCATAGTGTTCTCTGTAGTAGTTGTACAAATTTAAATTCCCACCAGTGGTACATCCTACAGTTCCCCCTTCTCTGCATCATAGCTAACATTTGCATTACCTGTCCTCTGGGCAAAAGACATTTTAAGTGGCACAAGATAATATCATCTTGTATTCGCAGTTTTAATTTGTAGTTCTCCAAAAATCAGTGATGTTGAGCAATTTTCCATATACTATTTGTCCTCTATTGAGAATTAATTGTTTAGATCTTTTGTTCATTTTCAAATGAGGTTGTTTGATTTTTTTCCTATTGAGATGTTTGGGCTCCCTTTATAGTCTGGTTATTAATCCTATTTCAAATAGGTTGTTTAAAAAGATTTTCTCCTATTCTTTGGGTTGTTTCTTCACTTTGTTGATTGTTCCTTTTGCTATGAAGAAGCTTTTTATCTTGATATGATCCCATTTGTCCATTTTTGCTTTGGTTGCTCGTGCTTTTGAACACAACACGAAATTATTTGCCCCAACTAATGTCCTGGAGGGTTTTCCCCAAAGCTTTCTTCTAGTAATTTCATAATTTCAGGTCAAATGTTGAAGTCTTTAATCCTTGTTTACTTGATTTTTGCATATGGAAAGTGATGGAGATTAGTTTCATTCTTCTTCATATGGATATCCACTTTACCCAACATCCTTTGTTGAAGAGACTGTCTTTTCCCCAATGTGTGTTGTTGGTACCTTTGTTGAAAATTTTTTTTTATTTTAAATGCATAGATTTATTTCCGGATTCTCTATTCTGTTGAGTTGGTTTATGTGTCTGTTTTTTATGACAGTGTCATGCTGCTTTGCTGTTGTAACATTATGGTATAATTTGAAGTCAGGTAGTATGATTCCTCCATTTTTGTTCTTTTTCCTCAAAAACTTTGACTATTCTGGGTCTTTTGAGATTTCATGAAAATTTATGATAATTTTTCTCTATTTCTGTAAAAATGCCATTGATATTCTGATATGTATTGCATTGAATATATAAGTTGCTTTGGATAGTATGGATATTTTTAAAATATTGAATCTTTCAATATATGAGCATAGAATATCTTTTCATTTTTAGTATGTTTCCTATCCAATTTGTTTCATCAGTGTTTTGTATATTTTATTGCAGAGATGTTTTCTTTCTTTGGTAAAATTTATTCCTAGGTATTTTATTTCATTTGAAGCTATTGCAGATGAGATTACTTTTTTGATTTATTTTTTCAGATTTGTCAGTATTGACATATAGAAATACTGCTGATTTTTGTATGTTGACTTTGTATCTTGCAAATATATTGAATTAGTTTATCAATTACAACAGTTTTTTGAAGGAGTCTAGTTTTTCTCTCAATCAAAGGTCATATCATTTGCACAAGGATAATTTGATTTCTTCCTTTCCAATTTGGATGTGATTTTTTTCTTTCTCTAGCTAAGATTAATTACTTGAGCCAGTACTATATTGAACAAGAGCAATGAAAGTGGGCATTTTTGTGTTGTTTCAGATCTTAAAGGAAAGACTTTCAATTTTCCCCTGTTCAGTATAATACTAGCTGTGTATTTTTCATATATACCTTTTTATCATGTTGAGGTATCTAGCTTGGTATCTACCCCTTATCATGAAGGGATGTTGAATTTTAATGAATGCTTTTTTTGACACCAGTTGAAATGATAGTATGTTTTTTGTCCTTCATTCTGTTGATATGATATATCCAATTTATTGATTTGTGTGTATGTTTAACTACCCTTCCATCATTGGGATAAATCCCACTTGATCATGATAAATATGATCTTTTTAATGTGTTGATAAATTCAGTTTGTTAGTATTTTGTTGAGGATTTTTACATTAATATTCATTAGGGATATTGGTTAGTAGTTTTTTGTAGTGTCTTTGTCTTACTTTACATTCAGGGTAATGGTGGCCTCATCAATTATTTATTCAGTCTTTAGTTATTTTGAAATATAGAAACATGGAGAGTGAGGGCCTAGGGCTTTCGAGTTCACCATTTTGCTGAACTATTATGGAAGTCTTACATTAAGATCTTGTATGTATGCTCAGCCCTGTTTTCACGCCCAACATGACTTACTGATTTCGAGAAGGGGCCTTAAGGTGTTACACTGTATAGCTAAAACAGATACTTTAAACATTAGGAAGATTTATACCTATGAAATGTAAATTATAGTTCAATCCAGTACATACTCACCAACATGGCTAAAACAAAACTGAGGAAATTATCAAGAGTTGGAAAGTAATAATTCACATATACTATAAGAGGAAGCATAAATTGTTATAAGCACTTTTACTAGTATATAATACACTTAACATATACATAGTTAAGACCTAGCATTTACCTAATGCGAATCCATACCTATGTTTCCCAAAAGATATGATGTCTGAAAATTGTTTGCAAGCTCATTCTAGAAAAAGTGCTACATTTCTCATTGCTTAATATCAATACAGTCACCTTCAAAGCACTGCCCTTGGCAAGCTATGCACTGATGACAGTGTATAGTCCACACTTCAAAGCAATTTTGAAACTTTTTTTCTGGAATGGCCATCAAACCAGTCATCATATTACTCTTGATGTCCTGAATGTTATCAAAATGTTTTCCTTTTAATATTTCCTTTGTTTTCAGGTTAAGAAAAAATCATCAAGGGCCACATCAGGTGAGTAGGGAGGATGTTCCAATACAGTTATTTGTTTATTGACTAAAAGCTCCCTCATACACAGTGCCATGTCAGCTGTTGCACTGTCATGATGTAAGAGCCATGAGTTTTTGGCCAAGATTTTCAGGTAAGATTTTTTTAACTGTATTTTTGTGAATGTTTACTTGGTCTACTGTGATTCCACAGTCAGCTGATGATTTTAACACGCCATCCAATAAATTTTTGCAATGTTTTTTCCAGTTCTCCTTGTTACTGTCTACCCTGACCTCTCTTTATCAGTGATTCTTTATATTCCCTTAGAAAAATGTTTAATCCATTTGATTTGCAGTTCACCAGGGCTGGGTTTGAACCCGCCACCCTGGGTATAGGGGGCCAGTGCCCTACTCGCTGAGCCACAGGCGCCGCCCGTTTAATCCATTTGAATACTGCTGTTTTCTTCATGGTATTGTCCCCATAAACTTGGACTGAGATGTCCCTGATTTCACTTCCACTCTTGACAAGTTTAACAAGAAATTTATGAATATTTATTCATTACTGTAATTCAAGCTCCTATATTCTTATGATGGCACATAAAAACATTCACCAATAATAATGAATACCATTCAGCCAGACCCTGCCATATGGCAACATCAACACAAGTGTGAAACACTGGTGCACAAAGGTTATGAAATCTTATGAGTTGTTTGCACAGTGCTGCCAAAGTAAGTGCACTGTGGAAAGTTCGTGAACTTAATTGTAAATATCATATGTACTATAACATTCAAAGCAGCACTATTTGGAATAGATAAATACTAAAATTATCCTAATACTCACTGAATGTAGACTAGATCAATATATTGTAGTAGAATAGTAAAAGATATTTGCATATTATGAATTGGGCAAAAGCTTGACAACTAGGATCTATAGAGGTCTCAAATTACTCAACATAAAAAAGTGAATAATCCTTTATATCAAAAGGCAAGAGAGATGAATAGAACCTCCTTTAAAGAAGATAGACGGATGGCTAACAAACATATGAAAAAATGCTCATCATCCCTAATTATCAGAGAAATGCAAGTCAAAACTACCCTAAGATATTACCTCACTCCAGTGATGATAGCCCACATCAGAAAATCTCAAAGCCACAGATGCTGCTGTGGATGTGGAAAGAACACTTTTACACTGCTGGTGGGACTGCAAACTAATACAACCCTCTTAGAAGGAAGTATGGGGAACCCTCAAAGAATTCAAAGTAGACCTCCCATTTGATCCTGTGATCTCATTACTATACATCTACCAGGAAGAAAAAAAAATTATCATAAGGACATTTGCACTAGACTGTTCATTGCAGCTCAATTTACAATTTCCAAACTGTGGAAACTGCTTAAATGCCCACCAATCCATGAGTGGATTAAAAAGCTGTGGTATATGTATACCATGGAATACTATGTAGCCACTATAAAAGATGGAGACTTTACATCTTTTGTATTATCCTGGATGGAGTTGAAACACATTCTTCTTAGTAAAGCATCACAAGAATGGGGAGGCAAGAATCCAATGTACTCAATTCTGATATAAGGACAATTGAGGACCAAGTACATGGTGGGGGTGGGTGGAGGGGGGAGCAAAGAGACAGCAGGAGGAAGGAGGGTTGGGGGTCATGGTGTGTGACCCCCCTCTTTGAGATGGGACACAATTATAAGAGTGACTTACTTAACAATGCAATGAATGTACTTTCAATGAATCTTCAATAATAAAAAATAGATTGTAGTATACCCATATAACGAATAGAGCAGTAGGTCTCAGCCTGTGGGTTGCAACCCACAGGAACTGTATTCAAAGGTTACAGCATTAGGAAGGTTGAGAACCACTGCTCTAGAGCAGCAAATATAAATGATTAGTAATTATACTGAACAATATAGATGACTCTCCAAACCATGAAAGATGCCATACAGAAAAGCATAGGTCCTATGTGATTTTATTTATACTGAGTGCAAGAACTAGCAAAAGTAACTTCTCTTTTAGAATTGATGTTATAGTTATGCTAGGGAAGGAAGTGACTTGACAGAGTGTGAGAAGGGTTTTGGGTGGCTGATGATATTATATTTTAAAAATTGGGTTTGTAAATGCAAAAACACCATTGCTCTGTATATTTTTCAATTTTAATTTTTCTACAAGTGCATTATATTTCAATAAACAGGAATAAAGAATTAAAAAGGATAATTTAGAATGATTTAAATTTATATTCCAGATCTACCACTTGACTCTGGTCAAATATCTGAATTACCCTAAGAGCCACAATATTCTTATTTGTATGATGACATGAGTGGTGTTGGTGGTGATAATGATGATGATAAGAGGAACAAACATTTACATGACACTTATTTTGTACCATGTCTAATCATTTTGTTTCAATTTCATTCTCAAAATAACCTTATTAGGTGAGTAATGGTAATATTACTATTTTCATGTAACAGATGAGGAATCCTAGGTACAAAAATGTCAAATAGCACAAAGTCATTCAGATCCAGAATTCACACCTAGGCAATGTTTCTCAAGAGTCCATATTCTTACTCACTATCTCCAACTGTAAATAAGCCTAATTTTTTAAAAGGTATATTTAAAAGAGTTAGAAATCTTTAACTCCAAAAACATGTTAAAACATGTGAAACTCCTATTAATTATTAAACATGACTTCTAGCTCTTCTTCTTATGCCAATTTATCTCTGTTATATTATGAATTTATCCTGCTGACAGCCAGTTTATCATTCCTTAGACTACAATCCTAGAGTTATCTGTCTTTCCAGTTGTAGAGTGTTCTTAAGGCTGTTTCAAACTTTGGGAAGTATAATGAAGAGGTTACATGTTGCTTTCTATGCCAGTTACTTTCCACAACTATATAGTATATTTTTAAAAATATATTCTACAATTTTATATAGTTAGAAAAAAAGGACTTTGCAAATCCCTATTTTCACTGACCAGCATAGGGCTTAGAACATATTAGCTGCTCAACAAATGTTTGTTGAATTAAACATTTAAATTAAAGACTATTCACTCCTTGGGGACAGAACTTTAAGAGTAATTTTGTATGTCTTTTCTTGATTAAAGTCTTTTTCTAGTGCAATTGGGTCCGCCTCTATCACAAATGGTAGTTACTAGAAGGCAGTGGGGTAGATTCTTTGCAGCAGAATATTTTTCTGAGTTACTCTAAATCATACTATTCTGGCAACAACTTATTTAGTCTATAAGCATGATAGCAATTCAGCTAGTCACCAAAATTTTTCAATTCAGTCTACTGGAATATCTTTTTCTGGGTACTCATCCAAAATTTTATCATGGAAACCGGTGGACAAATAAGATTTTTACATCAATTAATTTTACAGCTACAGTTTTAGAAACACATCTGTTCCATAAAGAAAAAAAGCCTTACTTATAATGATAGCTTGTTATGTGAAATATGAATGGCATTTTTTCTTTTTTATTTAATGCACTTTCCTGTTATCTGTTTGCCAAATGGATGTACATATCAGCAATTTGGAATTATGGCTCCAAATCTGGTCCAATTACTAGACTGTGATATTCTTTTTTTAAATTAAATCATAGCTGTGTACAATAATGCAATCATAGAGTACAATGGGCTGGTTCCGTATACAGTCTGAAATATTTTCACCAAACTGGTTAACTTAGCCTTCATGGCATTTTCTTAGTTATTGTGTTCAAACCCTTATACTCTACAATTAGTTATCTTCACCTGAACCCTTCTAAGATGCATCCTAGGTGTGGACCCACTCATCAAACTCTCTCCACCTTTCCTCCCACTCCCTTCCCATGCCTTGCCCCCTTCCCCATATTCTTTTACTGAGATTGGGTACTGAGATTAGGACTTAGTACATTGGGTACTTTTTCTTCCATTCTTGGGATACTTTGCTAAGAAAAATATTTTCCAGTTCCATCCATGTAAACGTGAAAGAGGTATAGTCTCCATATTTCTTTATGGCTGCATAATATTCCATGGTGTACACATACCACAATTTATTAATCCATTCATGAGTCGATGGGCACGTGGGTTTTTTCCCTGACTTAGCAATTGCGAAATGGACTGCAATAAACATTCGGGTACAAATACCTTTGTTATAAAGACATCTGTACCAGAATGTTCATTGCAGCCCAATTCACAATTGCTAAGTCATGGAAGAAGCCCAAGTGCCCACCGAACCATGAATGGATTAATAATTTGTGGTACATGTATACCATGGAATACTATGCAGCCTTAAAGAAAGATGGAGACTTTAACTCTTTCATGTTTACAAGGATGGAGCTGGAACATATTCTTCTTAGCAAAGTATCCCAAGAATGGAAGAAAAAGTATGCAATGTATACAGCCCTACTATGAAGCTAATTTATAGCTTTCATATGAAGGCCATAAACCAATTATAGCATAAGAATTTGGGGAAAGTGGTGCGGGAGGGGGCGGGAGGGAGTAAGATGGGTAGAGGGAAGGTGAATGGTGGGGAAAAACCTAGGGTGTATCTTAGATGGGTACAGACAAAACTTACTAAATGCAGAATACAAATGTCTTCACACAATAACTAAGAAAATGACATGATGGTTATGTCAAACAGTTTGATGAAAATGTTTCAGATTGTATATGAAACCAGCACATTGTACCCCTTGATTGCACTAATGTACTCAGCTATGATTCAACAATAAAAAAAAAATCTTTGTTATAATGCGATTTTTTGTCTTCTAGATATATACCTAGTAGAGGAATTATAGGATCGAATGGCAGGTCTATTTTTAGATCTCTATGTATTCTCCAAACATCTTTCCAAAAGGACCATATTAGTTTGCATTCCCACCCTCAGTGTAGAAGTGTTTCCTTTTCTCCAATCCACGCCAACATCTCTGGTTTTGTGATTTTGTTATGTGGGCTAGTCTTACTGGAGTTAGACGAAATCTCAAAGTAGTTTTGATTTGCATTTCTCTGATGGTTAAGGATGATGAGCATTTTTTCATGTGTCTGTAGGCAGTGCACCTGTCTTCTTCAGAGAAGTTTCTCTTCAAGTCCCTTGCCCAGCCTGAGATGGGATCACTTGTTCTTTTCTTGATAATACATTTGAGTTCACTGTGGATTCTGGTTATTAAACCTTTGTTGGAGACATATCCTGCAAATATCTTCTCCCATTCTGAGGGCTGTCTGCTTGCTCTACTAACTGTGTTCTTGGCTGTGCAGAAGCTTTTTAGTTTCATCAGGTCCCCGTAGTGTTTTTTGATGCAGCTTCAATTGCCCGGGGGTTTCTCCTCATAAAATATTCGTCCAGGCTGATTCCTTCAAGAGTTTTCCCTGTGCTTTCTTCTAGAATTCTTATAGTTTCATATCTTAAGTTTAGATCTTTAATCTAGTGAGAGTCTATCTTAGTTAAGGGTGAAAGGTGTGGGTCTAGTTTCAGTCTTCTACAGGTCACCAGCCAGTTCATCCAGCACCATTTGTTAAATAGGGAATCTTTTCCCCATTGAATGTTTTTAATTGGCTTGTCAAATATCAAGTAACGGTAAGTAGCTGGTTCTTGGTTCTCTATTCTGTTCCATACATCTACCTCTCTATTTTTGTGCCAATACCATGCTGTTTTGATCACTATTGATTTGTAGTATAGTCTGAGGTCTGGTAGCATAATTCCTCCTGTTTTGTTTTTATTTCTGAGTAATGTCTTGGCTATTCAAGTTTTTTTCTGACTCCATATAAAATGATGTATTACATTTTTGAGATCTTTAACGTATAAATAGGGATTGCATTAAAATTGTATATTGCTTTGAGTAGTATAGA